>JAJJWW010009345.1:0-32502 GCA_023531295.1 Papaver armeniacum | reverse complement strand
TTTCTTTTTTGAAAATACATAAAACGTTACACTCCGAAACGCAAACGCACCGACTTATCCAAATTTAGGAAACCTAAACAAGTTTCTAAAAGATAAACTTTTGAATACCAATTTTAAAAACCACCGATTTTATATTCAGATTTGGAAACCAAGTTATATATGGAAACCAAGTGTTTCGTTAACAATAGAAATTGCTGCAAAATCCCTTAATTCAGATTTAGGAATACCCTAACCCAACGTATCAAATCTTTTATCCATCTCTATAAATAGAGGTAGCTATCACAGTAATTATCACTTATCACAATCAAGACGCAATATTCTTTCGCCCGCTTACTTCTAAATTCTTTTTCACACAAATTACAGCAAGCTTTTTGAAGAATCATGGGGAGATTGAAGATAGAAATAGAAAAGATCAATGACCCAAAGAAGAGAATCGTAACTTTTTCGAAAAGAAGAGGCGGTATCAAGAGCAAAGCTGCTGAACTCTGTAAGTTATTCCCAGATATTAATGTCTGCATAATTGTATTCTCTCCTGGTGGAAGGGCTTTCACCTTTACTAATTCTCCTCTAGGTGTTTGTAATATGGTTGAACAGTTCTGAAAGAAGAAACCAAAGATAAGAAACAAGAAAACAAGAATGTCCATGTCCAGAGCCACAAAGGTAAAATTCAACAACTCATGTTCATGAATGCAGGGACAAGGCTGGTGTTGGGAGTACTGATAGCTTTTGGTGGGATAATATAGATGTTGAAGTTCTCGATTCGGCAGAGAAGTTAAAGTCTGTGAGACAATCTCTGGCTAAATTGAAACAAAATTTGTCTGCAAGAAAAGAGGAACTTACTGCATCATCTTCGTCATCATCCTCACCGTCTTCTTCAAGAACTAATGAAGACTCGATCATAGTTGAAGACTCGGACCACGAAGACTGCAAAATTGTGGAAGATGCCGGAACAAGTATTACTGAAAAGCATGATGATGCTGGCAAGACTTGTTCGACAGATCATCCTAATCTTGATCTCAGTCTTGGGTGGTAAGGCAACTATGTCATTGCTGGATGAGGACGAGGAGGAGCACCCTTTTGCAGAAAAGGGATTGTCTTCATCTTGTCGCCTTGTCAAAGTCACTCCCTCACAGAAATTGACATTGTAATATTTTGTGCACAAGTTTTGTTTGAATTTGCATCCTGCAAATATAGCAGCAAGTAGAATTTCTGTGATTCTTAGTCTTAGTAGACAATTTTTTTTCTTTATTAGTTAATGATCTTCATACATCTGTAATTTGTTTATTACTAATATTTAAAGCAAATTCTAAACTTGAAAGGGTCTGCAAGATCAAATAAAACACGATCTCAGAAAACTGTAAACACTAAATAAAACTAAAGAAAGATTGTTGGAGATGAGAGGAAATCTTCCTCATAGTCTTCTTAGTTTGGTGCAGGGAAGAAGATTTCAGCATTAGTCCTCTTGGAACGGAAATGCTTCTCGGTTTCGGGTGCAACATTGAAAGAAGCTTCAAGAACTTGAGGATTCAATGCCTTCCAGACTGATGTCCTTCCTGCTAAGTGGCAGAATATTGGGTTTGGAGTACTAATGATGGAAAACCAATCCATACCTTCTTCATCAGCAATCTTGAAACCACGAAAAACCTTGGGACAATGAACAAGTTACCAGCCTCCACTCTAATTCCCATCTTGCGTTTCCCATCAACACCAACAATCTGTGCACGGGCCGCTTCCACCGAACAATATATATGTAACCTGATAAGCTGAATAACAGGAGAATCTAGGCGAGCACATTGATCCTGAATCTATTCTGACAAGTCAGCACCAAGTCCAACCTGTTCAACCAAGGGCAAGTTCTTGGTGTTGAGAACTACAACGCGCCCTCCATTCTTGATATCAACATCAAGAGGTGCTTCTAAGCAGTTCAAAGCCATTCCTTTTCTGTCTTCTTCATTTGGCTCAGGCATACTAAAATCATCCTTCACCTTAATAATTCCAGTGCTCTTTTGGCTTCCAACAAGCTCCTTAACCTTGTCTTCTTCCAAATCCCAAGCTCGACTAACAAACTCAGTAGTAAATCCAGTGAAAATACCATTAGCGCCAGTAAGAGCGAATTCGGTGAATTCACCAGCTTTGTGACCTTTTGAGGTATCCCCATGAACTGAATAACAAGTTCAGTTTCTTCTTTGTTGAACCACCAAGTGACAACACCAAAAGGTAAGGCAATTGCATCACCCTCTTTCACTGCAATCACCTTCTCCTTCTCAGCTTCATAAAGGATTATACCAGCAGTACCGCTTCCTTGAAGAACATAAGCAACCTTGGCAGAATCAGAATAGCTAGGCATAGCTAAACCATTCTTCTGAAGAAGAATCTTTGAGGCTCAATATTACCTTCTTTGAGCATTGGAAGATCAGAAGGTGACCATGAGAAGTATGATCCACCTTCACCTCCATACACAGACTTTGACGATTTGGGTGTCAAATCAATCTCCATTATCTATCTGTCAAGAAATAAAACAAACTCTGAAGAATAAAATCAAAAGTATGAATCGCTTTTTAAAAAGAAAAAGAGGAAAGAATAGTCATGAGACTGTGAACAAAAAGATTGACAAGGGCTGTATTTATAGGCTTAAAAATTTGAGGAATCCAACATGAAACAGGATAACCAGTACCAGATAGGAAAGGATAATTTTGAAAAATAACTAACTGAATCAACAAATTCTAATCCAATTTGGATAAGGATATTAGAATTATCCTAACATGAGAATCTCAGTCTAAACCAAATTAGTGAAGGGTGGCAGAATCGCTGAGAAGACATGACTTACGAGAATTGACAAACCTATCAACCCTACACACTACTGGTTGCTCCTGATAAATATACAAGAACCGGTAAAAGGAAAAGATACCAATACATAGCAAAGAGCAAGAATTAGAGCTAAAAGTTCAGTGAACCTATTTCACAAAAGACTTAACTGCGAAACTATCTCAACCTCATAACAACATAAGTTCACAATAGTTGCATAAACAGATATTAACCGCATTTCTCTATACCAACCTCACTATTAAGTGGCAACATGTTATATGCTTCACAAGTTTCTAAACAGAAACCAATTCCATATCCCTCTGATATTAAACCACAAAGATGTAAGAGAATTAAGGGAAAAATTGGTTGCACCTGGTTCAACAGCGAAAACTTATATTTAACCTTCCATAAGACAGGATGTAAGAAACAAAAGAGCAAGTCTTGATGATCTAATGGAACAAACATCTACAAAGATGATTTTTCTTATAAGACAATATAAGATATAATGTTGTCTGGTATATGTATAAACACCCTCGACTCTACGTCACCATCAACTTCCTCAACACATAAGATAGAGGCATAAAAAATTATCATAATCTGCAATATCCTACTGCGAATAATCATTTGCAAACCCATCTAGATTTACTGAGTACTTTCATTTCCAACCTTTGTAATCAACCTCCATGTCGAAGATATCAAAGCAATTTGGCAAATTCTTATCCATCAAAGTAAAATACTTAATATGCTCATACCTACACTTGATTTCAGTATCACTACTCATCAGACAAAATGGTAAATTTTTTAGTTCTTCCCCATCAATATGGAAATAAAATAAGCGCCCAGGGTTCACTACAAATCCAATTCAAGCAATCTTTCCAATAAACACCGGAAAAAGGGAATACATTATCCGACCTAGAAGAAGTTTTCCACACAGTCTCCATGAACTTGTTTCCATGGAGTGAATCTCAATCTTATAATTCATCACTTTCACAGGCTGACAATTTCAAATTCAAGTGATCTGAGTGGATCGAAAGTTAAATTAACACAAGAAAACGTAACCGGTACAAAACGCTGAATTTCCCAAATAGAGGTCGAGGTATGATTCTGCAATGTTTCATTGAATGATTGTAAATATAATAAGTTGGAAATCAATTTCCTATAAGAAGCTGAACCACAACAGAGGAAAAGGCCATTAAAAGATTGTAAAATTTCTGTTCTTCAGTTTCAAAAGGGCTTTGTTGCATTCACCAAAATTGACATCAAAAATGATAAAATTGGGATTCTAACCGGTGATGATTGGTTCATGATCAATCTAGATACATTAGGGGAATTATGAATACAATGATTTTGGATGAAATGTGAATCAGAGATGAGTGATAACCATTTTTTTGATACGGATTTTTTAAAATAAGAAGAGATTTGAGTAGTAAACACAGTAGAATCTGAAGTAAAAGAATTAGCTATCAGTAAAGATGACGATGAAACTGATAAGTTACCTGAAATTCTTAGGGTTTCTGAAATCATCCTGGAACAACCAAAGCTTCAACTGAGCGGAATGTTTTTTTGAAAGAAGAGAATGTTTGCTTCTGAAATTGGGGTAAGTGAACTGAGTCAAAGAGTCGAGCGAGTCTTTCTGATAAATACGTGGAAATTATGCTCAGGTCCTATTTTTCTTTTTTTAACTTTATGGGCGACGTAGGCTAGCTGCTTGGTGGGTGGGTAGACTAGTTAAGGCGATGTTTTAGACTTACACCTGTGGTGCTCCAACAACCCAGTGGTTATTGCAAGTGGCTCTGCCAGCAACCCTGCCAGAGCAACACTTCCCACCACATAGATATACCCCTATGTGGCATCTTCATCCACCGTTGATCTCCTCCCATCCTACCCCACTAGGAAAAACAGGGGGCTTGTTTTAAAGAATGGACCAACCAAAGGATGCCACATAGGGGTGTATCTATGTGGTGTAAAAAAATTGGGGTATATCTATCATTTTCGCACTTCCCACGACATTCGTTCCATGCAGATACAAAATACCGCACACCAATCAAGTATGCGAAATGATGATCATCAAGACGGAGCGAAGACAACCGCGCACAGCTTATCCAGAATGATGCATCAGGTGACGTCAGCTTAATCACGAGAAAAGTGTGAAGAGCCATGCGATGTTGTAGAGTATGTGCGAGAAGAGTCAATGTAAGTGCGCGTTAATAGATGGCTGCCTTGATCAAAAATAGGGGCTTTATTAACGTCCTCCACTATGTAAACTTCTATATAAGGAGCGAGCGACCTTGTATTGAGGAGAGCATTTTTGAGAGTCTAGACAAGATATTTAGAAAAGAGAACGATTATTTGCTTCCCAAGTTATGGTTTTCTTATTACTTTGTATCCAATTTGAATATCTTAATGAATGTTCTTGTGATTCTCATGGAGTTAACTTAGATTATTCTATAGATTTTATTAAGGGTGTGGTTATAGGATTTCCTGCAACTACATTTATCCTGATGTAACTTTCGTCAGTGAATATTTTCCAGTTTATCAAAAATATCCCCGAAATTCAATAGTATCTGATGTGTTTTTATGTTTCCAAGAGCCCCAGTTAAGCTAGAAACGTAAACCTTCGAGCAATGACTTTGAGCAGAGGTGTAAGTTCAAAAAAAGAAAATCGAAAATGATATATAGCCCCCGGTTTTTGACACCAAATGTTGACACGGCCTATGTGTCAACGTGTGGTTGGTCCATTCTTTAAAATACTGTAGATGTGTGTAAAAAAGCGGGTCTCTGTAGCACTGTCGGTTGTTTGATCTGTCGGTTTCCTTGATAGGATTCTACTCTTCGAGCTTCCATAGATGCTGAGCCGCTGAGGTTTCTCATCAATTATTGAAAATAAACCGAATCAGCATTCTCTGAAAGGAGTAACCCACACCATTAACTCAGAATACTAAACTAATTTTTAAAGTCTTGCACCTGGCCCTTCCCCATTGAGGCGCCTAGGAGTGTGGCCATCCAGATTCCAGACCCAAGGCAATCTAGGTTGTGAAACACAATGCTCCAGCAGTCACCATGATTTTTTCTAATTGAACTTTCACAAACAAAAAATGAGCAACTATTACAACCTGTTCACTAGAAAAAGTAAACCGTTTTCACCATAAGATTTTTACAGGATTCGAGAACCGTAGATCATTTCCATTTACAGGAGTACATTTTTGAGAAACCAAAACCATAACTATAAAAACCAGAAAAGTTCATTTCGAAAGCTGAATAACATGGCCTTAATCCATGCCTTCTTCCCTCATGTAAGAGGCAAGGTTCAAATATTCCTTCTCCCAGCCTTCACTCCACCGATTCCCACAGAATCCACAAAAAGGTGCCCCATACTCGGTTTTCCTATATATCATACACTCTTCATGTCCAATGTACTCACACTGGTCACATTCCAATACTTCATCTTCAGGATACATCTGCCTGTCGCATTTGATACACTCACCCAGCTCGGGCTTTGGTGGAGGACCCAAATCTGACTTGGTTGAATATAGATGAAGAAATCTCTCACGTACACGAGAACCAGCAAGGATTCGGGGTGATGTGGGGGTGTTGAGTAGGCGTGTAAGTTGACATGGCTGAAGAGTCTTCCTCCTAACACAAGAATCACTGAGAGAGACTTCGAGAACACGAAGAAACACAAAGAGTATGTGTTTGCACGGGATCATACGGTCTGGGCAACTGCAAGAGGGGGTTGTAGATAACCTGGCATTAAACACATCGCCAGTTGTGCCTAAAATGAAGAAATCTGCTTCACAGCAGTGAAGCAGACAGAGGCGCTCCTGGAGGGCTTCTTTTATTCGATCTGCCACTGGCTGGGTTGGTTCATTGAGTGTTTTTCTTTGAATTGGATCCACAGGTTTCACACCCACAAGAAGTCCTCCATTGATTTGCAACCAGCTCTTGGTAAGGACTTTTTGAGCATCTGATCGCTTCTGCATTCATTCATTAAAACACTATTAGGAAGAACCTAAATCACCAACAACTTCGGACCTCATATGAGGCCACCAATTCTTGATTTCGAATCAACTGGCCAGTTATGTTGTTTGATATATTACAGCAACATTGCATCACAATGAAGTTAAGTAAAATAAACATTGCAAGTCTGGATAAGGGGCTATACGAAAATATGGAGACTGTAGATTTTAGATTAAAGATGGAGGAAAAACTTAAAACAGAGAATATACATACTAATCAAAAGTAGGAAAAGGGCGCATAAATAACAAAAATTTTAAGGTTAAGAATACAGAACCTGGTAAAGAATATGCATCCAGTTAGTGCCAGGAGTTCGGACGTGATCCAAAATCTCACCATATTTCTCAAACTTGCGCAATACTAGCTCGATATCCTTTTTGGAGAAACTTTACATCAAACATAAGGATGTAATTACTACTCCAAACGCATTGCAAGTGCGTAGCACGAAATGAAAAGTACAATACAAGGTAAAAAGGGTTTTTAGTTATTTAAACTGAATAACGAAGACCTGCAATTTTTGTTTGTTTATCTGCAATGACCCTCAAAATATACAAGTCATTGATCAGATGGGTAGAACAATGAATAGCAATGTGGAACGCAGAAGCATGACTGATAAGGTATCTAGCCTATGACTGTGCAAACAGTCCATGAAGGACTTCCAAAATCACTAATGAAGCTACTCACTATGAATAAAGCAATACGTTATCGATATAAACATGTTGATTACTTCCTAGGAGCCTGGAAATGTATACAATTTCAAAGAAAAGAATCTCAAACACTACTTCAGAATAACAAATTAGCAGAATTACAAAAAATGCATATTTGGACAAATAATGGAGATCAAATAGCAGAAGAGAACACGGATTTCACCAAATTAAGCAACCCACAGCATAAAGTGCCAAATAGAGGAACTTAGAAGATAAAAACCTTCAACAAAGTATAAAATGGACCAAAATCTTCCTATTGCTCATTGGAAGGAGAGAAAAGGGTTTCATGATACTAAGGATTTCAGCACAAGATAGATAAAAATCGTAGTATAGTTATGATGGCGCAATACAATAATCTAAGTAAGAAATCAAATGATTTTGTAAAATGACAACAATAATTAGCAATACAAATGAGAATCATACCCAACTACAGTCACCCACTCCTCCTCATCAAGATGTTCTGCGTCCTTCAATCCTTGATCAGCCTCAACAACAACTTCCTCAGGTGACCCTTTCCCCTTTTTGCTATTTTCTTCATCATCATCAGTAACAGGGCGATAAGAACTAGCCTCAAATCTTCTTTTCAATGGAGTAAGAGAATCCTCCTTTCTCCTTACAGATAAACGGGTGTCTACCTTTTCAGATTTTGGAGTCTTGATATTCAATTTTGTTTCAATCTCTCCTTCAGAATCAGATGATATTAGTACAGAACTATCCATAACTTTTTGAGAGAAGTTGTTATTCCGATTCTTGGGTTTTAATTGTAGAGGGCTTTAGATAAAAATAAATAGATACTTGGAATACAAAAGGTTAGGGTTTCAATTTTGGACTCTGTGCCTGATTTTCCCTCCAGATATTCTTTTTAGCGCCAAAAGGTTGTTCGGTTTCTGAGTTCCGAGTCTTTTGACTAGATCGTCGACTCGGTTTTGTTGATTTAACTCAGTTGCCATGGGCTCTTATTTCAATTGTTTTTTTTTTTTTTTATGGGTCTGGCTCCCGATCTGAATTTGACTCGTCATCTGAACTCCGGGAAAGTCAGATTATTTTTTTCTTTCACTTTTCGGATGTCTGACTCAAAATCTGACTCGGCTCATACATCTGACTCAGAGCTACTTGGCCAGACGTTACGAGTCAGATTCCGATATAGATGACTAGTCAGTTGAGTCAGTTGGTATACAGTATCTTTTAAGATTGATTAGGGTTTGCCTAGAGTTCCGATCCATTGGGACTGTAGGATGAAGAAGAACGGGAAGAAAGTTAATCTTCCAGGAAAGCATAAACTATCGTTGGATGTCAACCGTGGTACCCCATTTGCTGCTAAAGGAAGGTTTATAAGTCCGCAAGAACAACAAGCCAGGGATAAGCGGTTTGAACATACCCGACAGAGAGAATACATCCTGTATTTAATCTCTAAAAGGCCTTGCCATGGCTGCAAAACTACCTCAACGCTACAAAAGATGTCCTTGTCTCAATTGACTGAACTTGAAAAGCAAACCAGATTTCACGAGTTGAAGAATAAGCTGTCCGAGGAGGATGATGCCTTTGGACCTAAAGGGAAGAAGAAGAAGTTGGAGGCTGAATCTCTACTTAAGAAGGCAAACATTTTCAAGATGCTGCATATGAGCCCTTCAAAGATGCATTTGGAACAAAAGGGAGGAGGAAGCGTCCAAAGCTCTTGGCAGGCAATTATGAATCTCTACTTAAAAAGGCCAATAATTCTCAAGATGCATATGAGGAAATGGCTGCCTGCCAGTCCATTTGTAAAAGGTTGGGAACGTTTTGGTAACAGCGGCAGTTAGAATGTTTTTATTATGCTGGTCTGTTTATGTCCTGTGGTTCTTCTGGGACTCTGGTCTGTTTCTGTTATAGAGTCCTACGTCTCTTTTGTTCGTCCAACTTCAGTTATGAAGCTGTCGGTAGAGTTTTTTTTTTGATGCAAACAGAAAAACTTATCATTAATCAGGCGAATCGCCAATAATGTTTGCATCCTCCAGTATTGCAGTAGCAATAGAACCTGGAGGATGATTAATCCAACATTTTGAAACTTTAAAAACCCTTGCGTGCCTTGCTAATTTATCCGCAGGCTTATTACACTCCCTCTTAATGAACTTACATGTCCACAGAGGTTTATTTTTAAATCTAGTAATAATATCTAAGATTAAAGATTGGTTTTCCCATGCTGCAATCTTGGTATCCTTATTGACTGCATCTATCACTAGCCTTGCATCGAGTTCAAAACAGCAGGATTGCATCCCTAGTTCCTCTGCCCAAATCAAAGCTTGTAGTAAACCCTCGCACTCAGCCTCTTCTGCACTCAGGTGTCCATCTGCATGCCTGCATGGCTGCATCTTCCCTGTATGAAGTCTCCTGCAAAATTTCGCATAATTAGTCCATGTCCAGTTTGAGTATATCCATCATGTTTTTTAAAAAGACGCATCACAGCAGATAGAGAAGAAAGGAGATGAAGGATACTTGGACTGTCAGTAGAGTACTTGGACTGAAGTATGTGCTTATGATGCTTTATAAATGATATAGTTTTGAAATATAAATTCAGCAAAGATAGAACGAAGTAGACATAATAAAGGATAGCTGTATAATATCTTAGTTTACATAATAAAGGATAGTTTTGAAATATAAAGTATCTTAGTCAACTTCATCATCGCTAAGGCTAGCTGTAAGGTTTGGATAGCTATACAGTACTGAAGGATCCATCCAGCACTACTTCTCACAAATCATACATGTAAGTACCTTCAATCCTCTAGATGTACTTGAAAATTGCAAAGCAAAATGCAAAACAAAGACAAAGATATATGAATTGACCGAGTAGGAGTGGAGGCCTCAATTGATAGTGTCATCCCACAGGCAAACGAGGCAAGGTTAGAAGGTGCAAATAAGGAAATGAAATCATTGGAAGAGGACTAGTACTCTATAAAGATTGAATGTGTCTAGAATTAGATCAAGAATAGTTATACTACTGTTAGAATTGGGTTAATAAAAGTGTGCGACCATACTCTCCGAATCATACGGAATTTGATCTGGCGAACTCAGTCCACTTGAGTTCTAAACCTGAGTCACTTGTACAATTCTCTGATCTGCTCAGTTTAATACTCCTAGATCTTTTTACATAAACTCATTTCAAGTTGGATTAGAACACGGCCTTCAAGAACTATCAGTATCATTCCAATTCCTGCACGAAATTTTGAGAATAGCCAGGCATTGGTGGCATGCTAAGAGTCTTGTGGGGATCAGAGCTTCCCCAGATCAAATTAGGAGTTCAAGTATTAGACTAAAAAGCTCTATTAGGAGTTCGAGTATTAGACTAAAGAAAATTCTTAAGATAGAAGAAACCGATCACACTATTCAGAAAGTAGAGAAACGGTGTACTGCAAAATTGTCCGATAAACAGACATCCAATACAGTTGTTTTTTGTGACAAAATAGACAGGAAGTTTCTCGATAAGAAGAGTTACTTCCCTAAACATGCCAAATTAAGAACATTAAGCCTAAAAAACAAAAAATAATCTCGATATCCTTGGATTTAAAAGGAAATTTAGTGCATCTAAGGCATAGGGTCTGTGGTTGAGTTCTTGAGTACGCAAATAGAAAAATTAAAAATAGCTAAAAAGAAACAAATAAATACCTCAGTTTGAAATGCAAAGATCACTCAAAGTGCTATCCAAGATGGCGGTGGAAGTACTGTTGGCATCGGCTTTAGCACAAACGGCTGCAACCTCCCATTTCTGTATAAATGCCCAATATCCACGCAAAGCTCTTCAACGCTTCTCGTTTGGATATTGAACCCCCAAACCCAATGCTTCCAACTGAGAAAAACAACATTACGGTCTACAGGACTGAAACCTAAGACTTGGATTCTTACAACTCTACCTCTCTCAGAAGACAGTTCTGTTATGATATTGTCTATCGAAACCGAAATATCCTTGTGCAATATCTGCCACTTGACCCCATCGAGCACCCATACATTCAAAGTCACTGTCCTGTCTGTCCATCTAACTTTAGCGTAGCAGACCCAGCCTTCAGACTCCCCAATTCGACGATTGTTACCATACTCAGCATCACCATACCTCAAATCTGGCAAATTAATCAAACTACATCGATGTCCATTACTTTCGGTTTTCTGATTGAGATCGTAAACTAACATTCTATTCCCCACTGGAATCCATAACAAAACACCCTTATGGATAACAACCGTTTGTAAGTTAGACCATCCCCACACGACATTTTCATCACATGAAACTTGAAAACTTTTCCATACACCCAAATCAGAACAAAAAACATTAACATTAAACATCTTTGAAGGCTCATCAAATTCGGGGATACATACAACCCTATAACGACTTGCCAATGATGATGAATACTCACAAAAAAACCCAGTAATTTCTCCGTTACCCCGGGAACCCGGTGGTGAAGGAAGGGAAACCCATTTCTGAGTTAATGGATTACAAACAAGATACCTCTCCTGATCATATAACCAGGAATTACAAAGTACCAAACCATTACTAGAACCTAAGACGCATAGATAAGCTGGTTTTAGATCCTTAAGAAACTTAAAATTGAACAAATGTTCATTTCTAGACATGAACTCTGAATGCAATTCATGAAATCCAGTTCTAAATCTCAAATGGGTTTTTTTATCAACATCTTCTTGAGTAATCATATGATAGTGTATCCATGGGAGAGACTTGTAATTGACCTGAAACCACTTGATAATGAAATTAGGGTTTGAGAGGTAAGATAACCATACCTTGGATAAACACTTAAACTTGTAGATTGAGTTCAGAGGAAGATAAGCAAAGATCTCAATCATGATATCATCTGTTAATGAAGTAGAGGAAACCATCGCCAACAGTCAAGAGATTGAAAAACCCTAGAAAATTCCCCCAAATTTCTTTGAGAGGGGCGCAAAGAGCGGTGTAACCCAAGTTACACCCAACAAAGAGAATACATCCCGTGTTTATACTCTCTAATAAGGCCTTTGGCAAGGATGCAAAACTACCACCTTGTTTGTTTCCCAATCTTGGTAAAGGGCGGTAGGAATCGGTAGAGGGGCGGCAACCTAATAAGACAAAAAAGGTCATTAGAAGTAAATTCAAGTGCCCCTTATCAATAAAACCACGAAATGACTAATTAACCCTTATTGTTAATAATCAAGTTTAGTAATGATAATCAAGATTAGTGTAGATAATCAAGATTAATTTTGATAATTAATTTTCACTTATTATAGAATCGAAAATCGAGATGTTTAGAGTTATAAGAAAAAAATTGAGGAGAAGAAAAAAAACTTTTGTGATATTTGTGAAACCACAGATTTTGATTCACTCCACCAAAATGAGTGATTCCAGGTGACCAGGTATACTTCTAAATTAGTTTTCATTAGCCTTTTCTCGCTCAAAATTATCTAAAGTACATAACAAAATCAAAACTTTTGAATTTTGGAAGAACTTACGGTTTGCAATTTTGCTCGTGACCAATCAGTAACTCTTAGTTACGGTTCGTAAGTTATCGAATACCAACCGTGAATTGGTTAAATTTGGGAAGATCAATCGTAAAACCAGATTCTGGTTGGTAATTAAATTTGGACAACAACTAGTAACTAAATTACGGTTGGTAACTAATGAATCGAGACCAATCAGTAACTACCTACGGTTGGTGTGTTAACTTAACTTTTGAGCCAAGTAAATCATTATTTGATAATTTCTTAAGACACGGGAATATTTACGGTTGGTATGGTTGTTTGAGTAACAAATCAGTAACTCAATTACGGTTGATAATTGAACTATTACCAACGAGTATGTTCTTCAAAATCTCCGATTACGGTTCGTAATTGAGTTATTACCAACCGTGAATCGGCATAAATCCGAAATTTCAATTTCAATTTTCATACAAAACTCTAATTTTTGATACAAAATTAACTTAAATCCAACACGATAAACTAAACCTAACTACGTTTTTCCAAACATTTTTCAAATCGTCGATTAATCGAAGACGATGAAATTTTCGGTTTTAATGGAGGTTAGGATTGATGGAGGAGAAGAGAAGATGAAGAAGAAGATGAGAAAAAAAACTAATTTGATTTTTTCTGATTCATTAGATTTAAAAAAAATTGATTTCATTTTGGTTAATTTAAGGTGAAAAGGGTAATCTAGTCAATCTACACCCCTATAGGACACCCCCTAACTAATAAGAGGGACATTGCTATCACACTTGCCGCCCCTCTACCAATTCATGCCGCCCCTTTACCAAGATTGTTGTTTCGGTGACTAAATCGGAGCCCGACAAAAATCGGGCGGCAATAGTCAAATCAGACTTAGGCTGAGTTTGGTAATGCTTATTTTTTTTCAAAAGCACTTTTAAAACCTATATATATCAATAAATTTTGAAGTTGATGTTTGGTAAAAAAAAACTAAAGTGTTTTTTATCTAAAGCACTTCCCAAATTCCTCAATTTTTAAAAGCGGGGGAGGAGGAGCTTTTAAAAGCTACAAAAAATAAATTTGTGGTCCCACATAAATTTAATGTTTAATTTATCTTTTTTATCCCTACTTTATTTTATAAATGACAAAAATTACCCTTAAATTTATATACAATCAATTTTTTACTATTTCTTATATTACATTTCTTTAAATATTATTATCTTTTATTATTTCGAACTATTTTATATACCATTTATTTAATTTGTCAACAGTAGAAATAAAAACAAGTATTAAATAATTACTTAATTTTAGTTTCATTTTTTGCTTGAATAATTACTTAATTTGTCAACGGTAAAAATAAAAATAAAAATTAAATAATTACTTAATTGTTAAGTAAAATAATTTCTTAACAATCATAATGATAATGGTAATTAGTATGAACATTAATATTATATACTAAAAAAATTAATTATTTTTAAACCCAATAAAATTGAATAAAACTACCATGAGTGATATGTCATTTTTGTCATTTGTTATAACAACAATGGTTGAATAAAATTTTTACCAAACACATTTTGATTGTTTTTTTAATCGGCTTTAACTTTAATTAATATTTTACCAAACGTCTAACCTTGTTTTTTTTCACTCACAAAGACAAACGACGCAACGTCGGAAAAGTGCTTTTACAAAAAGCTGCTAGACACTACCAAACTAAGCCTAATATGATTCAAAAATATGTGAGTCGGTAGCTTGGTTCAATGAGTCGACGGTATTTTGTTACCTAACTCAAGCGAGTCAGAGCCGAGTTAGGTCTCGAGTCAAGATGTCAGTCACCTCGTGGGACCAAATTGGCCTAACTCATGGGACCAAACCACTGACTTGCATATTTGAGTCAGATGATTAGTTATATGTGACTCTAAAACAAACATGTTGAGTCAGATCCAAATGATTAAAGTGATTTCGGTCGGATCGAAGTGAGTCGGATCGAGAGGGAAAAAATGGTGCAAGTCAAATGCTGCTGCCAGTCCATTTGTAAAGTAAAAGATTGAAAAAGTTTTCAAACAGCAGCAGCTAGAATGTGTATTTTGCAGGTCTGCAGTCTCCTGTGGCTGTGGTTGTTTCTGTTGTAGTCGTCACTCTTTTGTTCCTGCAACTTTAATTATGAAGCTATCAGTAGAGAATTTGTTTATCTATCTCTCTTATACATTTGAGGTATGCTTTAAACTAAAAAATTGAGAATACAGGGAGAAATTTAGAGTACAATGGTATTACAAAAGAAAAATCCACCTAATTAATTTTGCCAAGGAGCATCTTCCATTCTGACTACATCTCAGTCACCTTCATCATCGCTAAGGTTAGCTGCCAGGTTGGGATAGCTATCCAGTACTGAACAATCCATCCAGCACTCTTTCTCACAGATCATGCATGTAAGTACCTTCAATCCTCTAAATGTACTCGAAAACGCCAAACACTCTTTATGTCCCACGGTTCCACATGTCCCACACTGAACAATACCCCAGTCCTGATTATCTTCGTCGGCGTCCTCATCTTCAGTTGCCTCACTATCTTCTTGATTTCCATTAACCATGAACGGAACAATACATCCATCAAAAGAACAAGTAGCATCATCTCCCAACTTGACCATTGGCGGAGGGGGGCCAACCTGGGGACCCACTTTCGACATCAGAAAAAGATGGTGAAAGCGATTACGTAGACGAGCACTAGCCAGGGTTTCAGGTGCTGTTGCCTTTGTGTTGATTACGGCTGTAAGTAAGCTTGCCGTACAATCACCACCACGGTAAGGGAGATTGAGAACGCGGGTATACACAAAAAGAATGTGGGTGCATGGGAATGCTGAGTCGGGGCAATTGCACAACGGTTTTCTGGATAATCTGACGGTGTACACATTACCAGTTGAACCTAAAATGAAGAAATAGGCAGCAGAACGGTGAAGCAGACGGAGATCCAGGTCATCCTCTTTGTTGAGATCATCTGCATTAAGTTTATGTTTGTCAACTGGATCCAGTGGCTTTACACCCACAATAAGACCTCCATTGATCTTCATCCAACTCTTGCTGAGAGCTTTTTGAGCATCGATCCGTCTCTGCATCCATTTATTAAAACTAAACCAATTAATAACAACCTATTACTTTTCGAGTAAGATAGATACCAATGAAGTACCAAAACAATAACGGTAACTAAGAGACGGGTCTAAGTGTAGAATCAATAGCACAAGGTTGAACAGGGAGGCTACATAAAATCCTGTTGCCTAGAGAATGTGAACAGTGAATATAATTTTTGAAGTCAGGGAAAAAAAGAACCTTAAAAAGAATATGCATCCAGTTACCATCATCTAGATCTCGGACATGCTTCAGAATCACACCACATGACCTTAATTCACGCAATACCAAGTCTGCATCACGTGGGTTAAACCTAGGAAAGAAAAAGAAGAAATGTTAATTTTACTACAATCATACAGATGCATGTTCGAAAACTAAAGTTCACATTTTCACAGCTAGCGCTACATAAGCTTTATTGAGGGACTGGCACAGGGGAAGCTAGTGTGACTAGCAAACCAGAAGTTAGTGGAGAGACCACATGTTGGCCAGCCCCAAGGTTACGTTATTTACAGGGAAGAAGCAGCATGGATGGCAGGTTCCATTGTGGAGAGGTCAAAGATTAATGATTAGGGTCAAACAGTAAACAGCTAATATCGAGTGCAAGGAGGAGCTTAAGAAACAAAAAAACCCAGCAAATTAAAGATTAATGGATGGAGGGCTCTGAACCACTGATAAAGTGCTTATCAGTAAATGTAACCACATAATCTTCAGAAATATGAAACCACTCAATAAAAAGGAAAACTAGAATCCCGATCAAGATATTTAACTGTTGGAAATAATTTGTAATTGTAATTGCAGACAAATTATTAGAAAACCTAGAGTCAAGGCAGTCTAGAAAACAAATGTTGTACTCATATTACTCGGTCAGGAATGTTTAGAAATTAGTTGAGTTGTAAGAAGAAAAGATAAACTTGACGAGGTCGGTTTTAGTGAGTTTTGATGAGAACAAACCTCTAGATAAACCTAGAGTACTAGGGTCAGTCAAGGAAAAGCCCATAGATAGGCAATTGTAGTATCATTTTTACATTCAAATTACAAATCCAGATCAGAATCTTGCTTATCACTATCTAGTATACTACAAGTGTCTCGTAGCTCTGTATGAGCAGGTACGAAGGCTCTTACATATAGCGTATAATTAAGTCAAAAGTAGATGATGCTAAATCATGTTCTTAAAAGAGCATTGACGCCAATACCAGATTCCTGCTCATGTTTGTCGTTTACATTTTCAACGGAGAAGTATCATGATCATAATAAGGTAGATATCCCAAGCAAGTCTCAATTAAGATCCTAAAACAATTGCATATTTAAGGGCAACCTGATGAATCATGAAGATAGAAGGTTTAGTATTTTATCAACACAGAGATCATCCCTGAACAGTATCACTTATAACTATAATTGGAAGTGTAAGAGACGTGGGAGTCTGTCACACAGCGACAGAATAGTATTTATAATATTATACACATTGTTGAATACAGTTATGATAAAAGGGAGAAAGACATGGGCTTTTAACATATAGTATATATATATATTCAATACTTGCTTCATCGCTAGGTGAAAGTAGGTAATATCTTAGAACACCAAGGTATAGAGTTTCGCAAAATAAGAAGGGCATCACAGAAAGGAAGAAAGTGCAGATAATAACTAGCATCTATTTAGAGTCAATAAATATTCCTTCGAAGAAACTGATACAAAGGCTACTACATTAGTGCAGATTCCTCACCTAGATGGATCAAAGTGTTTAACTAGCATCTACACACTCAAATCAGACATGCATAAACCTAAATCTCAATCAAGATAACTGAATCACACTTTTGAAGCAGTATTGGATGTGTACTGCACAATAAAACAGATAACAGCAAAGAGACATGTCATGGGCAAAAGTTTCTAGTTTTTCTACCTTACTGAAAACCCTATGTCAAATAAATCTAACTTGAATCTCAAATTCATTTCTCACCAAATCCCGCTTAGCCACTAATATATGATGCATTAGAAATACATATCGCATATAAGCAAATGGTCTTGCTCCAGCCAATATACTATACCCTCAAACAATCACGAATCCACCGCTATAAATGCCTATGTGTGACACTTGAATAGCAGCATTCTAACTCCTTATAAACATTAAACATTCACAATTACACTCTAAATCTACAACTATACGTAATCATAATCACATCCAACAGTCCCTTACAATTTTCTGTTCAAATTTTACCAAGAAATCTGCCTATTAAACCCCCCAAATAGACTAGTCTCACTTGCAAATTTCTACAAACAACATTAGATCATTAAAGAAACTCCTCCATCTAAGTCAACGAGTAACTCAAACTTTTAGCTAACTCAGCATATACTACTTAATAATCTAAGATGCAAAAAAATGAGAACTTCAAAACAATCCAACAACGAAAAAAAAAAATGAAATTCGATAAGACAGAAGTAAGAATTATACCCATATACAGTAACCCATTCCTCCTCCTCTTCCTTTCTTTTTCTTGTCAATTCCTCCTCCTCTTCCTTTCTTTTTTTTGTCATTTCCTCCTCCTTTTCCTTTCTTTTTTTCGTCAATTCCTCCTCCTTTTCCTTTCTTTTTTTTGCCAATTCTTGCTCCTCTTCCTTTCTTTTTTTCACCAATTCCTCCTCCTCTTCCTCGTCATCAACATTCTCAGAAGAAAAACTAGTTTCCGCATACGAGACCCTGCAAATCTCGTCCAATTTCTGCTCTTTCGCTGCAGGAGGAGTAGCAGTAGACGAAGTAATTTCCTTCAAACATCGTTTCAATGGTTTGCTGGCACTTTCTGATGTAGCTTTTGGATCCAATTTCTTGTTCGGAGTGATCAAAATCCCTAAATCAAAAAAAAAAAATTGTTGAAAAATTGTTCTGAATAAACAAAATTGAATAGGAAAGAAACACAAGTACCTGGTTCTGGTTGGTGAACTTGTCTAAAAATAATCGGCTTGCAATTTCGTTTCAAGGGTTTCCGGGTACCTTCTGATGTAGCTTTGGGATCTGATTTCTTGATACCATTGATAGTAAACCCTAAAAAAAAAAAAAGTTAAATTTGTTCAGGAAATTTTCTTAAAAACACACACACACGAAATTGAACTGGGAAGAAATTCAAGTACGTACCTAGTTTCTGTTGAGCTTGTTTAAAATTTAGTTTGTTCATATCAGGAATTGAGATTTTTTTTCCCTCCAAGAGAAGAAGAAGTGAGGAGAGATAAAAGCTGGTACTAGTGTTTGTGTGCCGGTGATTTAAAAAAGGGGGAGCTTTAGAGGATGGGCCTAGGCCTGCACCTGCATTAAAACGGGTCGGGTGGTTTCGGTTACAATGTATCGGTTACGGGTCGGGTGCTTTAGAGGGAGTCAGGAATCCTATTAACAGGAGACAAATTATTTTTTGGATGGACAAATGAAAATAGACTTTGCAGCTTAAAATTTTAAAATTATTAGGGTTAGGAGCTATCCCAAGAGGAGAGGCAACTGCCAACCCTTTTAATGGGCTGGCTTTGTCCCTGTCAACACTAATTCAAAATTGTTTGTAGTACTCATATTTCTTCTTAAATTGAATCATTTAATTTACCGATCAAAAAAAGAAAATAAATGTTATTTACTGTTATCCATCATTTATTTGTATAGTCTGATTTTGTGTACACTTTTCGATTAGTGTTTATGTGACATTTCAATGTGATTATCCAATTTGGTTTGAATATTTATAAAAGAACGCGAAATTGGGGGATAATAAAAAGAATTGGGGGATATAAGAAAAGGACAAAAACTGGATCCAGATATCAATTCGGGGTCACCCCTTATCTAAGTATTTTTTTAAATCCTAATCTACCCCTCACTAATCAGGTTTAGTGATTAATAATAATTAGTAAAATCATAAGATTTTTTATAAATGATTAGTGTGTGTTTTATTGAATTGGGTTAGTGAGTTGAGAGTAGAAGGAGGGAAAAAAATTTGAGAGAGAAATTTTTTTGGGAACAATGGAGGATGATTGTGAAGAGAGAATTGCTGCTGCTGAATCTTTAACTCAATTACAACAAGGAGCATATCTTGAATCGTCAGCTAACGATAACAACTCTCAATTGCAACTCTTTGTTGAGCCAACACCCTTGAATGATGATTTTGACGAGTATGGAGAGTTTCTTGAAGAACCAACACAAGAAAGTAAACTTGCACAACATACTAGCATCCCCAACACACAGGTAAAGCTGCTAAGATGTCAAAAAATCAATTTTTCTTTAAACACGCCATTTTTCAATTTGAAAAACCCCGATGCCGGCATGGTAGTTGTATGAATTCCATGCGGTAGTGAAAAGTCTTAGGCATGGTATGCGAACTACGACCATCTTGGTGAGCCGATATCCCCCATTATGAATATTGATCGGCATATCATTCTTCTAATCAACTATGCGGTACTCGGTTAACCTTTTTACCTACCAAGGAATATAATACGGAATATTCAACCGGCATGGTTCAATTGATAGGTTACCATCTGATCTTTGCATGAAAAACATACGAAAACATTACCATCCTAAACCTAAAACCGGCATTGACACTTAATAAATATCAACGCCAGAACTGGGTACCGGCGTGGTACCATCAACATCGATAATGCCGGCATTAAAACCGGCGTTGTTCAGTTACAACTTTTAAATGCCGGCACTACAAAAAAAAGTGAGAAATAAATGTTTTCCAAAGCTAAATTCTGGCATTCAATATCAAATATATTCAATGCCGAATAGTGTCTAAGACTTGGGATAATCGAGTACGAGAATGCGGCACTCGTGCTTCGTTGTTTTCTAATGAAACATTTATCTTAGGAATAGGTTTCAAGTTTGGTCTTCCGTTTTGGTTAACTTAGACTATCTTAGGAACAATGGTCGAGCATGCGTGCGGGTTTCCGGCATAGTGTTGTAATTGTGTTTGGAACTAATTTTCATTCGATCTTTAGGTGGTGCCATATATTAATTCAACAAATGCGAGCCGCTTTATCGGGATACGTTGGAATACTATAAAATCCCTCCGGTATGTGACCAAAGAATACTTTTCACCTAGTATCTTGAACTTTACTAATGGATTGCTAGTAATGAACCTTATAATGAATGCGAAATTGTTCTTATGTAGGGAATAACAGATCGAAAGGAAGCAATCGCTTGGGATAAAGAGACGGCTCTTAAGAACATGTGTGTGTTGGTGAGGAATACCGAAGGTTCAAAGAGGCGTTTTGAGATGGCTTGCGAGAGAAGTGGGAAATACAAGGAGAAGAATAGCCACAAGAGAAAGGGTTATGTATATCCGAAGAAGACTAATAGGGTATACAAGACTCGTACGAGGAAGAATAATTGCCCGTTTAAGCTTGTATTCCGTTTAAATGACATAAATAATTGGGATTGTGAGTTTTTGTGTGGCTGTCATAACCACCGGGATCCAAAAGATTTTGTTGGTCACTCCTTAGTTGCGAAGCTAAACCTGACGAGTTCGAGGATGTAAAGAGATTGACCAAAGCACTTATTAAACCGAGACAAATTCTCAGAGGCTTCAAGGAAAAGGATGAGACTAACGTGTCTTCTCTACGTACAATTTATGCCGCAAAAGCAACTATTAGAAGGGTGGAATGGGAAGGGAGGAGCGTTATGCAAGGATTTGAGAAGATAGTTTGGGATCACAACTACACGCGTATCATTAAAGAGGGTCGGACGAGAAGCCCCTTCAAATATTCATTTCGCATCCTTTGCTCTCAAAATTGGCAAATACATGTTGTGGTGTTCTTTTGATGGATTGCACCTACAAGACAAACAAATACAATATGCCGTTGTTCAACATCGTGAGAAAACCTCGGACAAGGTAACATTCACATTGGCTTGGTGCTTAATGGAAAACGAGAGGGACTATAATTATCACGGCTTCAAGCTACAAAAACAACACACAAACTTTGTTTGTTACATAAAATTTGAAAAAGAGTAGATGGTGTCCAACTAATCATAAAGATACTTACGAGTTGTTGAGGGGACAATCTATTGTGGCTTGCGTGCTCGATCCGGTGTTTCATTTTTAGATACTCAACCATCGCATTTAGGATGATGTCGTGTCGTTGCTCGATTTGTTGAGCAGTTCTTCCTTTCGGGTTACTGTGTCGTGAATAAATTTGTTAAAATCTTCAACCACATGGAATCCCGCGTCTGCTATCTATAGTTGAAGGACGAGTTTCGGCCTTGGGTGATTGTTAAATCTTCCTCGAGTCGAACGATGCCATTTGTTGTATGGTGGATTAGGTACTATTCTAATTTATTTATTGATGATTATTTTAGGTTTTAGGGTTTCAAAGTAAAGAGTCTCAAGGAGATATATAAGAAAACGAGTTTTTGGCTTTTGGGTCCAAGAATTAGCTCTCTTTATATAGAGAAAAACGTCAACGACTAG
This sequence comes from Papaver armeniacum, assembly GCA_023531295.1. Taxonomy (NCBI): domain Eukaryota; kingdom Viridiplantae; phylum Streptophyta; class Magnoliopsida; order Ranunculales; family Papaveraceae; genus Papaver; species Papaver armeniacum. Next base: position 10,002 of record JAJJWW010009345.1, on the reverse strand, counting down.
TTTTTTTGAAAATCGCCACAACCGGCATTGTAGTATCTGTGAAATAGGATGCCGGCTTATGCTTCCGGCATGGTTTATCATAAGCTTACAGTGCCGGTACTAGGAAATTTTTTAACAGAGATTGGGCCAAATATGCAACCAATACCGGCATGGTTTCAAAACACTTTGAAACGCCGGTAACGGGAACCGTCATTCAATCTATAATACCGATTATGCCGGTAGTTGTTAAATTAAAAAAAAAAAACAGCTAGTTTTTTGAAAAATAAGACCGTTGGAGATTTATCTCTATATAATACCCCCATTCCTTTGGAAAAATCTACACAAACCAGCAACCAAATAACAAAAATCATTCTCTCAAGAAAGCAAGCACGGTTAAAGCTTCACAAAGGATGGGGGATTCATCATCTTCCTCTATTTGCAAAATAAGTAGATTTACTAACAATATGATATTCACTACTATGACGCACGACTAATATAATCTTCTCTTACAGAGTCATCATTGCAAGTGTCAAATTTGCAAGTCACCTTCTCATCTAGCCATCACTAGTGGAAAATAGTAGTTTCGCGACCGTTGAAGCAAGTCATATATACGAGTTAAATGACTTGCTTTGGCAGTCTGGGAAAGGGTCGCTGAGAATCATATATCAACGACCGATGTTAACGGTCTGCACGTTATGACTGATCGCCATCAGTCATAGATATAAATCTTAATATTAAAAAATTGATTCGGTTGCCGGTCATTTTGAGTCGAATCGACTAAATCTCAAATCAAACACAAATGAAACTCAAACTAGAATTCAAATGAAGCTCAAATTAGAATTCAAATGAGAATCAAATCAAACTCAAATGAGACCCAAATTCAAATCAAATAAAAATGAGAATCAAATTAAACTTACACACAAATACTCATTCAATTTAACATTCGTTGTTCTATTGCGTTCAAATTACATAAAAAGGATTAAAATCTTGAGTTCTGACCAATGTAAATCTTACAAGAATAGCCACTAAACAAGTGTTAAAACCAGCATCATTACCTGACCATCTCCATCACAATACTCATCATCTCCAATAGTTACCGAAATTGAAGGAGCTTTATTCAAGTGAAGACAGATGGATCTTCATAAGCATTCTTGTTGGGGTCTGATCCTATTGGAGATTCCAAAACCAAATACCAATGCTTCCTTGGAGATCACTATTGCTTCTGATGTATGTTTCGCAAACCCAAGTTTAAAACCCGGAAGCGAAAATATAACCTTGAACTTAATACGATTTGTAATGAGACTTAGAGAAACTAATAACAACTAAAATGATAACAAGGAATGATGCTCGGATAGGTTATTTTGTTGATTTACACGAGTCGATCGAGCTTGTCCATTATCTGTGTTTCTCAATCCCTATCTCTTATCAATGATATACCAAGAAAAGCAAGTTGCATTCTGAAACAAAACTATGTAATAGCCAAATTAGGAGACGGAACATGTTTGCGGCAACAAACCTCAAACTTCTTTGTTGAGCTTTGATATCCCTTACAAATGTCACTTTCAATAATCGAAACCGTCTTCAACAAGTAACCCACGGAATCCACAATAACATTCGGGTTCAACTCTTTTTGCAATAAAATCTGGACATATACCCACTTTGAAGTATTATATATATATATATATATATATATATATATATATATATACAATGCACGAATACCCCACTAAAGTATTCTACAAGGCATGAATACTTCCAAGAAGAAATTCTTCAACATAGTGTTATAAAGAGTATATCTTAAGAACCAAAACTAAAGGAGTTCTTGAGCTAAGCACTCACTTTCCTTTGCTGTGAGCCCCGTGTCTATCAAGTACAACACACCCCTGAGTAAGGGTGTCAATGGATGTCCGAAAACTTCGGTATTCGTTCGAATTCGCATTCGAAAAATCAAATATTATTCGAAAATAGTTTTGGATTCGGATATCAGGATTTTTTTATCCGAAAATGTAACTAATCGGATACGGATTCGGATATGGAGGTATTCGCATCCGAAATATCCATTATCCGAAATTTATGTATGAATATATATATTTTTTAAACCTAGGAAAGTGTATATCGTATCTATTTTTCTTATTTTCCTTTATATTTCAGCATTTTGTTAAATTTTATTAAAAAAAAATAATTCTTTTAATTCTAAGTAATTTTTATTATGTAAACATTAATCTTGTGCAAAACTAGAAATATTTTGTTATTATTTTTTCTTATGATTTCGGATCGGATAATTATCCGATATCCTAGGATCTTTTAATTCGAAGTGAAAATTACTATATCCGTTTTGGATTTCGAATCGAATTTGGATAGTATATGGTATTTTCGGATTCGGATGCGGATGTGCCCTATTCGCATCCGTATGTATCCGTTTACACCCTTACCCCTGAGCAGCGCAGGACTTATCTGCAAGATTTGAGATGAAACTAATCACAATGGTGGACTGAGAATGGAGAAAAGGTTACAGAGTCCAGCGAAATAGAGTTGTGTGAAAGAAAAATAACTAACAAATCCTGACTAGACCCACCTGGTGATACATTCGACACACTAAATACTCATGCACATCTCACTATTGTGAACTAAGAGTAAGGTTCAGTCATAAGGAAACTAACATGATTCGAGTATGGGAGTATCTTAATCAAACTGCCATTATAAAAGTTAAAATGTAGTGACATATGGATAAATGAGCATCCAACGGATAAATACAGAATACGCAAAGTTACTAAGCTGCGACAAGAGCGGTGAATGGTTGCATGGGTTGTTTTCAGCACAGCTAGTCCTTCAACTTCAGAAGTCAACCTTACGACACCGTACTTCTTCACTATTGCTTCTGCTATATGTTTCGCAGACCCGAGTTTAAAACCTGAAAGACAAATTCAAACAAGCAAAAATGATTAATTGCCCGACAAGTTCAAAAAGAATACATGGCACATGACACTGTAAGAGTACCAGAACATGAGAAAAGTAGAGAGCAACTATAGGTATATATGCAAGATAATCCAGTCATAATAATACGGAAACCAAGAAGAATCACATCAGCATGCACCAGAAATCACACCAGCAAATACCAACTGGGGAACTAAAAAATCAAATCTACTTAGAAGTTCAAACTTCAAGTTCCACATTGCCAATCTTCAAGGTAGCGAATCTTGTAACAAGTTAAGTTGTTACGTCCTAAAATCGGTTTTAAGAGAAATGTTCTTCATTCTTTAAGCGTAAGAGCTACTACGGGACCATCAGTTTGGTAATCTAACAATAATCTGAGTTAGATTTGGCTACAGAACAAATGAAATCCGAAGTAGGTACATAATAGTCTCACGAAAATGAGACTATTTCTTTTATAAATACCAAAAGTTGAATCCTAAGTTGTCATTCACGGGTAAATGTTATGCCTTTGGGTCTTTCTGAGGACAAAACTCATATATAAGCATTCATAAACTAGATTACTGCTTGCTTGAGTCTGCCTATCTCAACATGTTTCATGATGTTAAATTCTAATGCTGCAAGCTAAATCACTAAAAATCCACCTAAAGTAAAAAAGAAAAAAAATACAAGAAAGAAAGAAAAACCAAATAACCATAAAAGCTCAACGTGATGGTCTTGAGTTCAAAGAAAGCTGTAAGAGAATATAAATACTCCATATTTTAGATAATGAATATCCAATTATAGATAGATAATTTCAGGTTACGCTTTTGAACATAAAAAAATTTCTACGGTCGGAGACCTAAATAACAACAATTGAACAACGATAGACGAGTGTGTATTAGAAGGCTAGCCACCTGATGTGAATATTCAGTTGATGATACAACTGTTGAAGTTTCAGCATGTTGATTAGCCCTCTCCAACGCTTCCAAATTAAACTCCTGAATAAATCAATAGTGTCGTTAGCACAAGGAACCATATAATCTAGCCCTTCACCATCAACTTCAAACAAAGATACACCTGAAACTCTGGTAGATGAGGGGTACTTCTTGGTAATCTTTGGTAAAGTCCACTTCGGGATCTTCTTGTTTACATGTCGGGCCTCCATGGAGGCAAAGATACCTCATTCATCTCAAAGGTAGTATTCTACTCCCATCAGCTACATGACCATAAACTAACTCAGATTATCTTTGCAAACAAACTCATGGCACAATATTACTGAAAACAATAAAGGAAAATAACAAAGAACTAAAAGACCATACATTTTCACTTATATCTATGGTAGAACAAAACACTCAAATATGTACCCAAATCAGCTGCCACCTGCAAAAGATAACCATATACAATTCCGTCAAATGAGATTTTAAAAACTAGAAAATACAACAGATATATAGAAGTCCAAGAAGTCAAAAAAAAAAAAAAAAAAAAAAAAAAAAAAAAAAAAAAAAAAAAACATGGATGATTCTTTCAGAGGTGACCTGTTTGTCTCAACTGCCTTCAAAGCTAAACCACCTAAGAAACAAACATCAAAAATAAATTGAGTCACTTCAATAAGAAAATAAAAACCATTATAGAAAAGAAACGACCTGGTGATAAAGGGTAGTAGGAATTAACAGTAATCTTGCTTTTATCAAGAACAATAGTGATTTCTCTCGTATTTCATCACTTAAACCCAAACTGAAACAGCATCAAATCATGATATCAAAATACCCCTAAAACCCAAATTCAAGAAACAAAAAAAAAACTAATTAACTTACCACACTAAACAGAATGTAACGAGCAATCTTATTAACAAATTGAGTCATCTTCAAATTCATCACCGCCACCACTCCATCATCATCAGGAATCACAATAGGAACCGGTTGAAGTAAAACGCAACCCTAATCAAGAAAAACATCACTTAATCGAAACTACTACCAGGAAAATCATAAGCTTAAAAATTTACCCTAACCCTAAAATTAAAAATTAAATTTACATTAATTGAAGATGGTGAAGAAGATTGAGTCATAGATAAGTACCCCAATTAATCTCAAGAAGGATTTTATCATTGACAAAACAAGAGAAAGAGGTGAGTTGGCTTTATCTGGATCTGGATCCATTGTAGAAGAAGAAGATAATGGAGGTATTGACTTCTATTTCACCTTCCATATCTGGATTTACTGTAAAAGAAGAAGATGATGGAGGTCGATCGAGAGCTAAATATTTAAATCTGCAGAAAGAGAAAAAACCAAGACAAAGAGGTGAGTGAGTTCTGTGAAAGAGGTGCGAGAAAAAGAAAAATAATGAAAGAGATAAGGTTCTTTCAGTTTTAATAGAGTGTGGGGGATTTTTAATCACAGCCGTAGGTCAGTATGAAGTCCCAATCTCGAGAAACAGAAACATCGATGACCACCAGTCAAGGGATCGGTCATACCTGAGGGCAAAAGTTGTAATAAAATTAGTCATTCAACGACCAACTTTAATCGCTCGGGAACTTTTCTAAAATCGTGGACTGTCTTGACCGGTCAAAAGACGATTGACCGTCAATGAGGGTCGTGACTGTGGGCTGTAAAAACCTCATTTTCCACTAGTGCATGGACTGTCCTATTATTTAGTCAAAGTGTAGAAGCTGTGATGGGACACACCGGTTTTGGATTGCAAAAACTGATGATGCTGAAAATGGAAGAATGTTTCTAAGGTGTTTGAATCACCCAAAGTGCGATGAGTTTCAATGGTTTGACAAAGCTGTTGAACTAGCAGAGTCAAGAGAAAACCACAAGGGCCAATGCAAGCCAATCGATGGGTGTGATGGGTGTTATATGAAGGGAAAGGAATATGTTAAAAGAGAAGACAAACCAATGAAGCTGATCCTTGACACCCCCTCTCGGGCGATGTCTTCGAAGAGGTTCGTGAAAGGCTCAAAGGTTCCGCAATTGTTGAAAAGGGATGGAAATTGATTATCTTTAACCAAATGTAATCCATGCCATGTTTTTTAGCATGTTTTAATTAAAAGTTTCAAATCCAATGTAATAGATTAATTAGGAATAAAATAAAAGAGCCTTGAAATGGATTTTTATTCAAAACTAGCAGAGTACCGGCATGGAAGTATTCATTTTTTTACGGTCTTAGGTTTTTCCGACAACTATGAAAATTTGAAAATATCATAAAACCGGCATAGATGTTAGAAAATACCTACCTATGCGGTTCCATGGAATATCTATACATGAACATGGAATTTTTAATCTTCTTGTTCCGGTATAGTTTTATAAACAATTTCATTGCCGGTACCTAGAACCGGCATTGATGTATAAATATTAAATGTCTTTGGCACCTAAACCGGCCTCTGTTAACTTTGAACTTATCTATGCCGGTAAAAGTCGCAAATAAATCTTGCAAGGATAAACATGTTCAACATAAACGAATCACTAGAAATCAAAACATGTTCAACATAAACCAAACAACTAGATGTTGTTATCAAATGTTCTTAATCCATGTATCCTAAACCAAAAGCAAACAAAACAACTAAAGAGTTAACCACGAGGTACAAACGAAAACAAGTTCGGAATTGTTCAAGACGTGACAACCACCATCCAAAAAAGAAACACAACTAAAGAGTTAATCACTGGGTCTTTTGCTTCTTTTGGGCGGTTTGTTCTTAGTTTCCCAGAACAAAGCTTTTGCACTAGGGTCGGTTTCTTCAATTCTATCAAGCTTTTCCTCGAATTCCTTCATTTCTTCAAGGATAGCACCTCTCCTTCCCCGATACTTGCAACCCAACATCTTCTTTAACTTGCCAAGCCGACGCCGCTAGTTTAATATACCAAACACATAATTAGTATACATATAAGATTATGTGTATATTAAGCAACCGAAGCAATTAACAATACTTACAAGCAATCCAACGGTCTTATTAAGTTGGGTCATCGTAGGTGGTGCACTGTGCGGGAGTTGGAACGGGAGGGTTTTTCTGGGAGGAACTTGGACGTCATCCGGGCGGACGACATAAGGATGTGACCATTGCGGGTAATCTTCCATGTAGTCGGCATCAACTTCGTCCTTGTTTTCAGCAATCTCCAACTTCTCCCAGCGACTAATATCTACCAACGACGTGGCTCCCTATCCCTCCAATCTGTTGGGTCCGGTTTTGGAACATACTCTACATGCAACCGATTTGGAGTTGAACAACACCAAGAAAGGTCGAGATCAAAATATTGAAAAGAGGCCGTCTGGAAGAGTGCTAATTGCTTATATCCAAGTTGACGTATCACACGTGTAGGATTAGCCATAACGTATCCTTTTGGGTGGAACAACGGCCCATGGTAAAATACAATGTTACCAAACCTCAAAACCTGGCGGTTTCCTCTAGCCTCCTTGTAAGGGTCGAACACAACATCTTTGGTACTCATTGTGTCCAAAGCCAATCTCATATCGATCAGTCGACCTATGTTATCGGGCTTTGGAGTATTGTTGAACTCGTATCTCTTAGCTATAGGCGTATCGGGTTCTGGAAGGTCTATGATCTTCAAGGACGGGTAGACCTTGAACAAGGTTGGGAAGTGTTCATAAGCCCACACCTATTCCAATGTGAAGCAATAAGTTTTGTTTCTAAGTTCACGATAAGAGTACATATGAACAATATACATAATAACATAAGTTTAAGAATAAATTTACTGCGGTAGAGTGAAATTCCCGACAAATTGGTTGGTTTTAGCCTTAGAGGCCCTTCTCATCTCCATCATCAAATGTGCCATTACCGCGGTGCCCCAAGAATATCCATAGACATCTTCCAACGAGATCCAATCTGCGAAGGTAGTTCGTACTAACCCTATTGCCATTGGTGTCGGGGAATACCCTAGTGCCCAAGATGTATAACAAAAGCGGTGGCGATAAACGAATTTGTTTAGGGTCCCATCCATCCTCCAAACTTCTTTTCTTTGTGTTTTCAAAATTCTTCTTAAGCGGCGTCAACTTGATTGTCTTTGTCTTACCGGACGTGGATTCATAAAATCTCTCCACAGTAAGTTTTGTAATCCCAACCAAACAGCTTGTTAGTCGGGCAGGTGCAACGTCAACCATTCTAGGTCCAAAGACTCAACTCCTTCTGCAATTGATTTGCCGATAACATTCAAGCCTAGAATGTCTGAGCATCTTCAGGGATGAAGGTCATCTCCCCAAAAGGGAAGTGCATGGTATCGGTTTCACCATGATACATTTCGACGAAGCAATTGACATATGAGAATCGGGCTTCACATAATTTTCAACCAAAGCATATAGACCGAATCCTTTACTATTGTTTGGACCTCTTCACATTCCTCGGACAAATCCCAACCATCCGCGGCTTGGTTTCGGCAAACACGCACAGCCTTCTTATGATCCTACAATTAGGAGAGACAATATAATTAAGAGATTTTAAATAAATACACAACCATACATATGTACAAGATAGAAAATGCTTACATAGGTTTGATAGATAGTACGAGCCCACGAGTGCTTGTATCCGAATAGTGTTTTTGGTTAGACTTCGCCCCAAATTCTACCACATTCAAGATCGGTATCATGTCATTAATATGAGGAAGGTGGGAACCTTTAACTTTCACTTTGACGTTGCCCTTCTTGTCATTGCCTTGTGTTGGTTGTTGACTTAGGCCACCAACCTCGCTTTGTCTTGCTAATTTACTTTCCTCTTCATGTTGTTCATCTTGATCATCGTGCTCACGGTTCGCAAATCCACTATGGTCACTACCACTCTCCCAAATTATCCCTCTTGTACCATCCCCCAAACGTATCTTACGGCCTTCATCTTTCCCTCGAGGAGGAAGAGACTGAGGAGTATCAAGACCGTCCTTCCTTCTTTTCTTAGTGACAGCATCTTTATTTTTTCTTTTGTTGGCTTCCTTTGCTTTTGACCTATATCGTAAGCACACGGAAAGCAATGAATATAAGACAACTCACCTTCAGTTTTAGTACCGGCATTGACTACCTTAAACTAAACCACGCCGGTTTAATGTTCCGACAGTACACATTGACTATCGACAGTGCCGGTACCAACTACCGGCATACAAATGCATCCTAAAATCTATGCCGGTATTATTGACCGTTTTCCTGTATGTTTTAAGTCCACTACCGGCATGCTCGAATTATTACAAAACAATGTCGGTACTGAAAACCGGCATGTAATGAAACCAAAAATCTATGCCGGTACTGGTGACAAATTCATAAACTCTCTGTATGTTTTAAGTCCACTACCGGCATACACGAATTATTATCAAAGACTGGGGTACCAAAAACCGCACTTTGTATTCATCCTAGATTGAATGCCGGTAAGGAAAATTCAGTTCCGGTTAATCCCAGGGTTGGAAACCGGTATTGTATTCATCCTAGATTGAATGCCGGAACACAAACCGGCACTGTATTCATACAAATTTCAGTCTTAGACTTTCTCTATAAACTCAATCTGTTTGTGTTAGGGTTCGCGATTCTAACCTAAACCCATTGTTATAGATCGATTGAAACACCTACAAAGTAGTTTAAAATCACTTACCTTCTCACGAAGCCATATTTCTGAGTAGTTGATTGTCCGAGAACGTTGCTTCGTCGTCCTCTTGCTCTTGAGCAATCTTAGAAATTCTATCTGCCTGTTTTTGTTGAGCAATCGATGATGTTGAGTTCGATTGGGAATTTGGTTTCTTTCGTGGAGGCATTGTTTATGATTTGGATAGGTTAATCGACGAATTTTTTTTTTGAATCGACGATTAATCGACGAAGAGCGGATGAAGAACGATGAAAAAAAACTTTTCAGAACCTAATCCTAGGACAGTGCCGGAACAAATTGTGAAGAATGGGGGATATGTTTTGGTTTTTTAATTTTAATATTTTAGTAGAAAGGGTATTATGGTCTTTTCATAATGTTTTTTAATTAACCAAAGGGTATTTTAGTATTTTCATACCCAAAAATCACCCCTTAACACACACCATGGGTTGGGAGAAGTAATCAATATCCCCAATTCCTTTTTATATCCCCCAATTTCGCGTTCTTATAAAAGGAGCGGTGAGATTTTAGCACATGGTAATTGG
>JAJJWW010009344.1:0-16333 GCA_023531295.1 Papaver armeniacum | reverse complement strand
GCAAGTGCCTGTTAAAACTAGCTGACCTTTTGATTATACTCCCTCCGTCCCCCATATATAGGCGTAAAAGTGGAATTCTCTTAGAATAAGAAAAATTTTGGTTTTTATAAATTTTCCTAATTGTATCTGATTTACCCTCATCAATGCCAATTCTTTTGTCTAGCAAATATGTATAATATGAATATACTAATTGTTTTTATCCCACTAAAGCATTTTAAAAATATAATTGTTCTTGAGAATTACTAAAGGTATTAACTAAGTGTCTGAATATCATACTCATTAATAAGGGTATACATGGAAGAAATCACATTGAAAATAGATAACGCCTATATATAGGAACTACATTTTTTTACTTCTCCGCCTTTATAATAGGGACGGAGGGAGTACTAGTGTATGGTCATTCCAATATTCCTCATGTACATATACACATTTGGGATTAAGATTAATCAAGAAAATGCATCAAAATTAGTTGGTATTTAAGAAGATACATTGGTACTACGTATTAAGTTTGAAATCTGGGTACTTTGGAAGCTGTAAAACTTCAAACGTTTGCCAATATTTGACCCATTGAGTTCCCATGGTATCTTAAGAGGGAAATAACTTTTGGTATTGTTGTTGGTAGGTCGGTCAAGGTTTAGATTAGGAAATCTAGTTGGTTAAGGAAACCAAGTACTTGCGTCCTAAGTATAGCAGCTTAAGAGGTTTGTATCTTAGAGCTAAGTTAGGAAACCCTATACTTGTAGGAAAGTAATCCTTGTTAAGGAATGTGTCCAGTCCTATTGATGTGTATAAATAGCCATAGAGAGAACTAGAGAAAACACACCAGAACTAGTAAGAGTTCTCTTCTTCTCCCCGCTTAGGCTTTGTATATTCAAACCTATACGGTGATATATAAAATTGCTTATTCCTTCCCGGAGGATTCAACCTCGTTAAATACTTGTTCTTCTTGTGTGTGTGATTGTGTTCTTGGCGATATTGAGATACCTCGTAGTAGTGCAAAACTAACGCCAGCAGGTTTTGGCGTAACACTGGTATCGTGAGCAAGGAGACGCTGCGGGGATACGGGTACTCAGTTGCGGTTGAAGTGTAGTTATTTTTCGAAGAAGATTGCTTGAGGTAATACTAATCTCAAAGGTTCCGTTTTATCTATATTTGGTTATTTGTGAACAATGGTTGACGGGGACGAAGATCCTAAAAATCCTTTAGAGAACATTCGATCCCACAAATAAAGATAAAGAAACAAAAGAAAAAATACTTCATTAACATAGATCACAACTCAAGGTAGAAAAGTTACAGGAACCAATAACTTTGGTTTATGGAGAACGGACATAATGGATGCTCTTGTTCATCTTGACCTAGAAGAAGCTCTAGAAGGTCATCAAAGGGAGATGTCGACAAGGGAACAAGATGAATAAATTGTGTCTTGCTTCGATACGAGGGTGTTTAGCAACTCGCAGTAAGATTTAATTATCGCACGAAACTTCGCCTAAGGATCTCTCGGGAAAAGCTTGAGAAGGAATACCTTGTGAAGAACGTGGCCAATAGGATACATCTTAAAAGGAATTTGTATCCCTATAACATGAAGAGAGGTGCAACTCTAACTGAGCACCTAGATTCATATAATAAACTTCTTGCTGAATTGGTTAACTACGATGAGAAGATCAACGACGAGGAACAAGCTTTGTGTCTGATAAACTCTCTTCCTGAAAGAAGTGAACCCGTGATTAAAGCATTAATGCACGGCAAGGACAAGATGACATACGCAGAGGTCACTACAACATTGCGTAGTGAGGAGTTCGAAAGATGGATCGTGAAGACCTTGCAAGTGAATCTAACAATGACTTGCTTCTTGCAAGAGGTCGCTCAACAGAGACGGGAGAAAGAAGAATGGTGGTTATGGTAAAGGTAGAGGACGTTCGAAGAGTAGGACGCGACCGCAGAAAGATGAGTGTGCTTGGTGCCATGACTTCGGTCATTAGGCTAAGGATTGTCCTAAGCGTAAGGAAAGAGAAGGAGATAACAACAAGACCGAGGTGAACATTGCAAAGGGTATTGAAGAATCAGATGATGCTTCTGATTTCTCGCTAACTGTGACACCATCATCTTGTGCTATTACAGATGATACATGGGTATTAGAAACTGGAGAAACATATCATATATGTCCATATCGTGATTTGGTTCTCAAGTTTTGAAGAGCTTGATGGAGAAGTACGTATGGGAAACAATCATACCCGCGGGGTGATTGGGATTGGTAGTGTTAGTATCAAGATGCATGATGGTATGGTTAGAGAGTCAAGGAGGTAAGATTTGTACCTTCCATAAAGAAGAATACGTTCACTCGAACTTTAGAAGCTAAGGGCTATAAGATAGTCACTAAAAATGGTGTTCTAAAGGTAATCTCACGATATATGGTAATCAAGAAGGGCACACGCCATCATAACTTGTACTACTTGATTGGGGAGTACAACAACGAAATGTGTCTATTTCTCAACACATCGAGAGTGCAGCCTCGAAAAACAAAGCTATGGCACATGAGACTTGCACATCCGAGGTTAGAAGTCGTTTCATAGGTTGATTCAACAAGACTTGTTGAAAGGTGTTATTGCTCACAAGTTAGCATTTTGTGAACATTGTGTTAAGGGCAAGAAAACAAGAACAAGCTTTGGCACAGCTATCCACAATACTAGTGGAGTTCTTGACTATGTTCACTAAGATGTTTGGGGTCACTACAAGAAACATAGTTTATAGCCGCACCACCCATCCTGAAAGTATATGTGGCAAAATGCTTGTACTGCCACGGAGAGATCATGATGGCAAAAACGGACTGCAGCCACATCAAAATAACAGAGGCAATATCATTGGCTTTTGCCACAACAAGGCTGGTTGTGCAGCAAAAAGATGTTTATTGCTACAGTATATATTTTAAGGTGTGGCAAGAAAATAACTACTTTCTCTCTCTTGGTATTGTTTATTACTATTAAAAAAGAATTAAATTATTTCCAAATAACAGTTCAAGTCCAACCTTCCGTCCATATTCCATAATACTTTCTCTCTCTAGCATTTCATATTCCCTCCTCTCTCCCTTTTCTCTTCTGCTAACTCTTCCAGATCTAATTAAAAGAAAAAACTTCACGTTTCGTTGATGCGGTTAATCTTCTGGATTTCTGAAGGAAATTAGTTTATGAAATCTTAATGCGTTTTGGGCTTGTTCACTTTGGTTATTTATCTACAGTAAATTTATGAATTGAAAAAGTTATTTGATTGAGATCTGATATACAAATAGAGATTTGTATTCTCAATCCTCCCCGTTATTTGAAAGAGATATTCTCTAGATTGATAGTGCGATACTGCAAACCTTTGTTGCTTTTTTGTCATTCGTTTCATTTCTTATTAGATATTGTTTAATTAAATCTGTTGATTTTACAGTGCCGATATGGATTATGCAATCAAGTTGGGGATGTTTCTAGTGAAAGGTAGTTCATATCTTCCATAAATTATAAATATGGATTTTCGGAACATTTTTCCTTTTATTATGATATATAATAGTTTGTCTTCTTTGAACATGGGGTTTGCAGGCGTTGAGAAGAAAGATCATGATTTTTGGAACATTTTTCTTCTTATTATGATAATAGTTGTCTTCTTTGATCATGGGGTTTGAAGGTGCACAGAAGAAAGATCATGATGAAGATAGTTGTATCTCTTCTTTATTTTTTTCTCAAAATTATGATATGGTCATGTTACCAAAAGATGTATTTATTCCATATATGTACTCAATTTGTAAATGATATATGTGATAAAGTTAATCCAACAAATGAAATTTTTGATCTCGGTGGTTTCTACTCTCTTCATCAAATGATTCAAAATTAATTTCAATTGACTAAAAGATCAAAATAAAAAAAATGAATTCATAATATTAAAAAAATAAAATATGAAAGGAAATTAAGTTCAATTAACTAAATATCACCAAAATTTTCCGCCCAAAAAAAAAAGGAAATAAAAATTCTATTTATGTTAATTACAGTAAATTGCAACATATTCTTAAAATAAAATAAAATTAGAGAAATACCATTTTTGCCTCATCATACTGACTCACCATTTGGTGTGGCAAAAAGCGGATTTATTGCCGCAGTCCACGGAAAGGTATGGCAATAACTTCTTGTCCACAGTTTCTTGCCACATGGTGTGGCAAGGTTTTTGTGTGGCAAAATCCTTTTGCCACATTAAAAATGGGTTTTAGCCACAAAAATGAGGTGTTGCAATACACCAATTTTCTTGTAGTGGGTCCTTCCAAGAATGCATCATTGGGAGGGAAACATTGGTTTGTGTCGTTCATTGATGATTATTCCGAGCGCGTGATGGGTGTAAACCATGAGGCATAAGTATGAAGTCCTAGAAATCTTTGTGAGGTGGTGAAAGGCAACTGAGACTCAAACTGGTAGAAAGATCAAAGTACTACGTTCCGACAATGGTGGAGAGTACAAGAGTGATCCGCTCTTGCAAGTATGTCGGGATGAGGGATAAAGAGGCACTTCACGATTAAGAAGACACTTGCTAGACAAAGAATGGGGTAGTGATCCATGAATCGACTTTGATCGAAAAGGTACGATGTATGTTATCTAATGTTGATTAGGTAAAGCGTTTTGGGCTGAGGAAGTTACATATGCGTGCTTCACTGTTAATAGGTTGCCATCACCGCATTAGAAGGTAAAACTCCTATGGATAAGTGGTTTGGTAAACCAAACATGATTATGACTCAATTCATATTTTTGGTCCTGTCTCGTGGTATCATGTTAGTGAAAACAAGCTTGATAGCCAGGTAATGGAAAAGAAATCTTGTGGGTAGGAAAGTGGAGTGAAAGGGTTGAGAATTTGGAATCAGGTTGAGAAGAAGATAGTCATGAGTAGAGATGTCACATTTGGAGATGTCTATGGTAAAGTCTTGGGGTTCTCGGCAAAAGAGAAACGGGAAGCACCAATACTAATGAGCCTTTGCGGCAAGTAGAGATTGATGCAGCTCACCAAATCTAGTTAAGTCTCAGATCATTCTCAATACCTACCAAGACATTGGGTGCAAGAGAGGTAACTAATGAAGTTCGAAATGATAGTGACACTATTGAGGAAAAGGAACAAGAGTCAAGAGAAGATACATAAGCTATGGTCACGGAGAATATCAACCCGAAGAAATCGAAGATCAACCAGAAAACCCGTTTGGATGAATGATTACATTGCTTATGCATTACCGATTGTTGAAGATGGTACTCCTACCTTTACTTTAGAAGTCACGACTCAGCAGGAGGTGTAAAGAATGGGAAGGGGAGCAATGAAGGACGAGATGGAGTCTCTTTACAAGAATGGCACATGGATTCTTATGAAGCTTAGAACGGTAAGAAGGCCATAGGTGAAAGTGGGTATCCGCTAAGAAAAGAAGGATCTTCGGTGAATCAAGTACGCTCAAGGCAAGGTTAGTTGCAAGGTTATGCCCAAAGAGAAGGGATTGACTACAATGAGGTGTTCTCTCCTGGTGGCAAAAAACTCATCAATTCGTATTTTGTTGGCCTTGGTAGCACAATATGATTTAGACCTAGCTTCGATTAGATGTTAAGACGGCGTTCTTACATGGTGATCTAGAAGAGAGATCTATATGACTGACCGAGTGGGTTCAAGGTTGCTTTGGAAAAGAAGATTGTGTATGTAAACTAAAGAGATCATTGTACGGGTTTGAAGTAGTCTCAAGACAATGGTACAAGCGATTTGACCGGTTTATGATAGACCAAACATACACACAAGAAGTCACTATGACCATTGTGTATACTTCAAGAAGCTACGTGATGGGTCTTTCATACTATTTGCTCTTGTATGTCGATGATATGTTGATTCATCAGAATAACAAGAAAGAGATTGATAATTTGAAGCATGAAGTTGTCATCGAGTTTGAGATGAAAGATCCGAGAGAGGCTAGAAGATTCTTGGTATGGAGATTCAATGTGACGAGAGAGAAAGGTAAGGTTTGTTTGTCTCGGAAGGCATTTGAAGAAGAAGTGTTACAGAAGTTTGGTGTCTGAAGGAACTAAATCAAAAGTACTCCCCTTGCTGCTCATTTTAAGTTGAATGAAAGTATATGGCTCAAGTCCCATATGTTGAGGATGTTGGTAGCTTGATGTATACGATGGTATGTATAAGGCCGGACATTTCACATGCAATTAGTATGGCCAGCCGTTATATGCATTGTCCACAGTAGTGGACGTTGTTGGCATCCGTTGTTGATGGTGGATTTTCGTTAAGATTAAAATTGTAAAAACCGAGAAAATTATCTTGCTAACATCTTTTAAAAGATAAAGCCATTAATAAGTGTTGAATACTTCATAACTTTACTAATTCACTTAGATGGAGCATGTGGCAACAATCCCATTCTCAGGAATTAAATACACGAAATTCATCCGGGTTGGAGCGTGTGTAACAATCACATACCCCAGCCAATTTATATTATTATTAATTAATGCGTGAGCAAACTTGTATTTCCTATACTCATTATCGGCCACACATGAGACCGTTGTTGCTCTCCCGCGGAGCAACACTTAACCTCCCAAACGTTATAATGAAAGCATGTACGAAATACCCGTATTTTGTCGCAACTCTCGGTGTGTTATATTAGCCCGATTGAGGAACTCTCGGTATGTTATACTAGCTCCGATTGAGCATCCCGACTGTCCGTATCGGTCGATATGATCTCGTTCATCGAAACTCACCAAGATGATTGGATGGTTCTGATCAATTCCATAACCCCCAGCGGTGTATGGAATATTCGGCTGCCAAACCAACGCGGACCCGCATGGTTGGCCTCCCCAAAAGATTGGCATAGCTTTCCAAAGCGTCCAAACTGGAGAGCGGTATGAAAACCTAAATTAGGGTTTGCGGCATTTTTATGGTAAAAAATCGTTTACTCCGGTTGTTAAATTCGGTAGATGAGTGAGAAACTGTTCAAACCCTAAACAAATGTCTTTGCACGTGAGCACTTTATAGATTGAGAGATCCAATCCATGCAAGTCCTGGCCTAAAACCAAGAAATGGCTAGTTCAGGACTTCTTGATGTGAAAGTGGAGGAGAAGGGTTGATTTGGGAGGAAGCAAAGAAAGGTGTTGAGGAGAGTAGTATCTCGACTTGTATCGAAGAGTAAAGCTTAGGAAGCTTGCAAGAGATGAGAAAACTTTGGAGAGCTTGCAAAGTTACCTTTACGAGAGTGTAAGTGTAGTATATTTCTCCCCCGACCGAGACTTGTGTCTCGGTGGAAATAGGTAAGACCTATTTATACAAGTCGAGATTGAACGTGCCACAGCCTCGTGAAGGAAGAGAGTAAAGGGTGAAATAATGGGAGGAGGTGGTAGCCGCATGGTTTAATGGGTGAAAACGTTTTCACCATTATTTCCTCTTTTATTTGACCGCTTTTTATTCTATTCACACGCTTTCTTAATGTAATGGAGTATTGCATCTTCAGACCGCCAAACCAAAACCCTAAAGAAGCACCCCAGCCTTTGTGTTGATATCTCGTTGGTTGCGCCTTGAGTGCAAGTGGCGCTGCTAATGGCGCGTGTGGCATGTGCCAATGGCATGTGCGGAATGCCTTGGTGGTAGGTTGCATGGTTTTGCAAGTTAGGCTACGGCGTGTGTGTTTGGCATGTGCCAATGGCATGCGGAATGCCTTGGTAGTAGGTTGCACGGATTGCAAGTTAGGCTGCTGCAGGTATTATGTTTGGCATGTGCCAATGGCATGACAGAATGGCCTTGGTGGTAGGTTGCACGGTTTGTAAGTTAGGCTACCGGCGTGTGTGTTTAGCATGTGCCGGTAAGCACGTACGGCCATGTTGGACCTAGTTGCAAGTCTTGCAAGCCTAGGGGCGCTATATTTGGCAGCCAATGGCATAGCGGCTTGGAATCGGCTTGCGGCACGTGTTGGCATGTGCCAATGGCATGTGCGGCCATGTTGACCTATTTGCAAGTCTTTGCGAGCCTAGGCGCTATATTTGGCGTGTGCCAGTGGCATAGCGACTTGGAATATGGCTTGCGGCACGTATTGGCATGTCTTGGCCATGTTGACCTAGTTGCAAGTCTTGCAAGCCTAGGGCGCTATATTTGAAGTGTGCCAATGGCATAGCGACTTGGAATATGGCTTGCGGCACGTGGCATGTGCGATGGCACGTGCGGCCATGTTGACCTGGTTACGAGTTTTAGAAACAGGCGCTATATTTGGCGTGTGCCAATGGCATAGCGACTTGGAATATGGCTTTGCGGCACGTATTGGCATGTGCCAATGGCATGTGCGGCCATGTTGACCCTAGTTACAAGTCTTGCAAGCATAGGGGCGCTATATTTGGCGTGTGCCAATGGCATAGCGACTTGAATATGGCTTGCGGCACGTATTGGCATGTGCCAATGGCACGTGCGGCCATCTCGGCCCTACTCGCAAGTTTTGCAAGCCCTAGGGCGCTATATTTGGCGATGTGCCAATGGCATAGCGACTTGGAATATGGCTTATGGCACGTATTGGCATGTGCCAATGGCATGTGCGGCCATGTTGACCTAGTTGCAAGTCTTGCGAGCCTAGGGCGCTATATTTAGCGTGTGCGGTAACAGCAGCGACTTGGAATATGACTGCGGCACGTATTGGCATGTGCGGCCATGTTGACCTAGTTGCAAGTCTCGGTGCCCTAAGGTGCTATATTTGGCGTGTGCCAATGGCATAGCGACTTGGAATATGGCTTGCGGCGTATTGGCATGTGCGATGGCATGTGCGGCCATGTTGACCTAGTTGCAAGTCTTGCAAGCCTAGGGCGACTATATTTGACGTGTGCCAATGGCACTAGCGACTTGGAATATGGTTTAAGGCACGTATTGGCATGTGCCAATGGCATGTGCGGCCATGTTGACCTAGTTTCAAGTGCTTGCAAGCCTAGGGCGTGTATATTTGGCATGTGCCCGATGGCACTAGCGACTTGGAATATGGCTTGCGGCACGTATTGGCATGTGCCAATGTCATGTGCGGCCATGTTGACCTAGTTGCAAGTCTTTCGAAGCCTAGGGCGCTATATTTGGCGTGTGCAAAGGCATAGCGGCTTAGAGATTTGGCATTGTTGCCATGGTGTGCGGTATGCGGCTTGGTTTGGCATTCTTTGCCATGGTGCGCAGAGTGCGGCTTGGTTTGGCATGGTTGCCATGGTGCGCGCAGTGCGCGCTTGGTTTGGCATTGTCAATGATGCGCAGAGTGCGGCTTGGTTTGGCATTATTTATCGATGATGCGCAGTGGGACAGTTTGGCATTGTTGCCAATGATGCGCGAGAGTGCGGCTTGGTTTGGCATTGTCGATGATGCGCAGAAGTGCGGCTTTGTTTGGCATGGTTGCCATGATGCGCGAGTGCGGCTTGGTTTGGCATTGTCGCCATGGTGCTTGTAGATGCGGCTTTGTTTGGCATTGTTGCCGCGGTGCGCAGAGTGCGGCTTGGTTTAGCATGGTTGCCATGGTGCGAGTGCGGCTTGGTTTTGGAATTAGGTTTGTGTCCCAAAAACCTAATCCGGTATTTTGAAAAAATACCCCATTAATTATTTACACCTGGAGTTAAATGCTCTTAGTTAATGTGTTGCGGGTAACACTAGGTCATGGGGTTTTACGATTTTTACCCCTTGTCTAAAAACCACCATCAACATTAAGTCCCTCGCTTAGCTCGGAGCAGGGCTTTGTTGCGAGGTAAGCATAAGATGGTGACAAATCTATTAATAGCAAAACGTAAGGAAAAGGACAGAGGCTTGTCGACCTTTATAAATGGGATTTGGAATCCTTGCTCTGTAGTTTTGGCACAAATCGAGTGGTGGCACAATTGGTGGGCTGGTGCGGCCGGGTGACGTTGGGAAGTCGACGTGAATTGGGAACCCGAGTGTGCTATTGGTGGGACCGGCACAAAGTGTAGAAAGCCGTGCGTAGCTTGTAATGTGACTTGTGCGGCCGTTTGGGAGGGTCGGCGCAAATTGGTGGGGCCGGTGCAACTTGGGCCGTGCTTGCGGCGTGATTTATGTAAATAAAGAGGAGTTTCCTTCCGATAGCAAAGTTTTCCTTATCTTGCTTTCCTTCGGTGCGGCTTGATTAGGGGCATTATTCATGCTAAAATGAAGCGTTATGTCTCTCATTGCTTCCTTTCCTTTTTTAAGATTCCGTATTCATATCCAAAATAATTGCCTCAAATCTCCTCGTTTGAGAAAAGGGTTCTTCTTGTTGGATTTCTCTCTTTGTCATGTCGCGCGATTCGAATCATCTTCTAACCAGTCAGGTTCCGGATGAAGGTGCGGGTCGACTCTCGTATGGGCACCCCAACAAAGGTTATTCGGGTTAAGAAAATCATACCGGTATGTTCTCTCTTCTTTGTGGCAGATCGACGTACACTTTAACGCTTGTTTGTATAAATGGAAAAATTTCCTTTGTGCAAAGATATCCCGTTGAGCATGCGTTCTCATTGTTATCGCATTGAGGATGACCTAGTCGTTCCCCTTCCTTCTGAGGCCGACTTTGTTGAGACTGCATTGCGGACTTGGAGGATGCTGATTTAGGGCTCTCTTGTCATGAATACCATTCCATGGGTTGTCGTTTGGGACTCGTATGAGGTGTCTCTCCTCCAATTATCAGGAATGTTGGTGGTTTCCTGGTGCGGAAAGAATTCGTGGCCCTTTATCGAAGATATGGAGAACATCACAACCATATTGCTACCGGGAGCGTGGTGGAGTAATGCGTTTGCGTCACTTTGGTTTAGTGAACTGTCTTTTTCAATGATTCTTGAGATGGAGAATGTGTCCATTCATCTTGCTGCGGAATCGGCCATTCAAAGTGGGAGAATATGGTGTCCACTGCGAATCCGGAGTTTAACGTTAGGTGGATCATGCGGCATCGCCTCAATATTGTGAAGGTTGACGAGGCTGGCATTCTTCTTTGTATGATTCCTGCCACAAAAGCTTTGAAGAGGAGGAAATTTTGGCCACAGGTCTCGGAGGATTGAAGAGTTAACTCAAGATTTAAAGAGTAGGACTGAAAGATATCATGGTCGATTGAAGATGATATTTTGTAGGAATTATAATTTGCTAGATGGGCTTTTCTGATTTGTATTATGAGATTTAAAAGCTCCTTTTTCTCTCCCTTTTTTTTTTTTTTTTTGAAGAAATAAAGAGATTCTGTTAATCTGTTGGATTGTATTGAAATTCAATAACCTGGTAGAAAGTAAAAGCGAGAGAGAGTGCTCTGATTCACACTTTTGATGGAGCATGCTGCGAGGGGAACCGATTAGGCGTAGTACGCCTTAAGCCACTTTCCGTTGATGACCTTCTAGCTTTCCCCCATCTTCTTTGATAATCTTGTAGTAACCACCTTATATGCTTTAGTGATTATGTACGGCCCTTCCCATTTGGGAGAAAACTTGATCTGGATGCATCTTCTTTGGATGTTTTGGCGGTTTTAGCACCGAGATCTCCTTCCTTGAAACCCCTGGTTTTACATGGATGTTGTACGCCTGAAAATCCTATTTCGCGTATGTATGGTGTTCCTCGCGGGATCTTCTCGGAGTCCCGAGTGTCTAATTCATGATTCGCGTTGGTGATTCGGCTTCATTCCATCAAAACTCTTTGCGACAATTACCTCCACAGCGGATTTTATTTTATGCGGGGAGGATCGCGTCTGTACCGTAGACGAGGGAATAAGGAGACATGCCGGTGGAGCTTCTAGGAGATGTTCTGTACGCCCAGAGTGCCATTGGCAATTGCTCGTGCCAGATTCTGGGATTGTCGTGTACTGTCCTAATGAGGATTGGGATCAAAATCTTGTTGGTACTTTCGCTTGCCCATTTCCCTGGGGATAATAGGCGGTAGAAGACTTGTTTGATTAAAGTACCTTTCAGCGGTTCTGTGTACTTGTTAACGGCGTTAAAGTTGTCGGTGATGATGTGTTTAGGTATGCCAAAATGGCGAGATGATGTGTTCCTTGATGAATCATGATTGTGGCTCCGGTGGTTCCTTTCGGTGGGACATCTTCGACCACGGCCAATGCAAGTACTCGGTCGCGGTGCTTATGTACTCATGCGCTCTTGAGGATGGTGGGTTGATCTTCCCAATGATGTCGGAGTCCCCGGTATAAAAGGGCATTTATCGCGTGCAAGGGTGTTGGAGGCACGTGGATGAGGTTCTGTGACTACAGCATTCTCGGCATTTTACGAACGAAGGTAGCGCGTCGTCTTCCATGGTCGGCCGAGTAGTACTTCTCGTGTCTGAGGAATAGCTTGTTTCCCTTGGTGTTCGCCCGTGCATTTCTCTTAACATAAGCTGGGATTTACGTACCACTCAAACACCTTAGTAGACTTCCCTGAAACTCTTGCGATATAAAACCCCATCGTGGAACAGAATCTTTTGGACTTACGCCTCGGCTTGGACAGCATCCTCTTTGTTAGTAGGAAGAATGCCATCGCGAATGAAAACCACGTACGGCTCCACTTGATCCCGGTGTGAGTGATGTTGAGGACTTACATCGACATGGGGCGCACAGCAATTTGGACACGCTTTACGGAGTAGTCGTGGTCGGGTTTCCATCTCCGGCCGATAGTATCCAAGTCGTTGTAAACGACGGTAGAGAGTTACCTACGATGTTATTCCACAGGACTTCGGTATGAACATGTTCAAGTTGTTGTCGTGCTTCCTCTTTCAGAGACACCTTGACGAGAGGTCATCGGATTTCGATGATACAGGACACCTTGAAGCATAAAGAAATTCCGCAAAGTCTTGAGAGTCGACCTTCCCTTGGAAGCGAGTTGTTGAGTTCTTGAATGATAGGAGTTCTCCGAGTCATCGTCTTCGGCTTTCTCGGGTTGTGAAAGCCATGTTGAAGCTATGGTTCGCCGTTTCTTTGTTAGGGTTTCCTCGGTTCCTTCGAGCCGTAGCTTTGAGGCTAGTGTAGCTAAAGCGATCGGCATGCTTGTTCTTGCTACTACGGTAGACATGTGTGATGGTTGCTTGCGAGAAATAATTTAGTAGTTTTTGTGCTTATAGCCTGTATGGCGCCGGTGTTAGTTCTTTCAATGCATAGATCCAGTTTACCTGGTTGATGAGCAATTTGGAATCTCCTCTTATCTCCAAACGTGTGGCCCGAGCTTGTTTAGCTAGTGATAGTCCGATGAGGAAGGCTTCGTATTCGAGGTGAGTTATTGGTGCACGGAAAGTCTAGCTTGAAAGAGTGCGAGAAGACTTCTCGAGCGGGAGATACTAATACGACACACGCTCCTCATCGGTATTAGTCTTTGGGGGTGGAAGAGCCATCGAAGAATAGCGACCATGTTTCTTCTTTGACTAAAAGATATCCGGAAGGTCTCCGGGAGATCTTCCGTAGTCTGCGGTGTTTTCTCCGGGAATCTTTGCTAGCGAGTCTGCAATGATCTGTCCTTTTATGGCCCTTGGGGAGACGCACGTTATGTCGAACTACGATAGGCTGCGAGAGCCACTTAGCGAGCCTCCACTATCAAGGCGGGTTTTGAGAGGTGAAACTTTACGGGGTCCGATTTGGACACTAGCACTACCTTATTGGAGAGGAGGTAGTGTACGAACTTCTGGATGGAATAAATCAGTGCTAAACACGCCTTTTCATGCCCAGGGTATACGAGTTCGGCGTCTCTCAGCGTTCAGGCGAAATAGTATATGGGGTATTCCATTCCCTTGTCGTCCTCTTGCGCGAGGAGAGCTCAGAGTGGCGGTATCTGCTAAAAGGTCGTGTAGAGACATAGTGGTCTCCCTTGCATAGGAGGCTTCATGACGGTTAGGGAGGACGGTATTGCTTTGGATCTTACAGTACGCTTTTTCTTGAGACGTAGTCCATGTGAAATTCGCTCCCTTTTTAGCAGAGCGATAAACGTAGTGGTGGTGCATGCCATCCCGGTATGAGGCGACGGATGTAGTTTACTTTGCCCATGAAACTACTGGAGCTCCCTCACGGTTCGTGGTGGCGGCATCGTGAGCGATAGCTTGCGTTTGGTTGAGATCAACTTTTATTCCTGCGAGTTCATTACTTGGAATCCCAAGAATTTCCCAGAAGAGACACCAAGGCGCATTTGAAGGATTCATCTTCAACTTGTATTCGCGGCATCTTTCGAATGCTTGTCGCAGCGTTTCTGGATGATCGCTCGAGTCTTCGATTTAACCACCACATCATCACGTAATATTAGACTTGCTTGTGCATCATATCGTGGAAGATGGTAGTCATGGCGCGTTGGTAAGTGGCGCCGGCGTTCTTCGGACCGAAAGGCATTACGGTGTAATAGAAGTTTCCAAGAGGGGTTCGGAGAACGGTCTTGCTTGCGTCGTGCTCATACATCTTTATGCGGTTGTATGCCATATATCCATCCATGAAAGAGAACATACCATGTCCACTGGTAGCGTCTACCGGCATGTCGATGTTAGGTAGCGGAAATACGTCTTTAGGCGACACTTGTTCGGATCTGCGAAATCGGCGCGACATCCGATCGACCATTCTTCTTTTAGCAGGAACGATATTGGCTAACCAAGTAGGATGGTGAATAGGTTTGACAAAACCAGCGGCTAGTAATTTACGGACCTCGCCTTGATTTGTTCTTCACATCGTTGTACGAATTGTCTTGGAGGCTGCTTGAGTGGTTTGGATCCGGGTATCACATGCGAGATGGTGGGTGACCGGTTCTCCATCCGACTAGAGCATTTCTTCAGTAAGTCCATGCGAAGACGTCCTGATATTCTTTGAGTGAGTCGACTAGGCTTTGAGCGTTCCGCGAGGATGTGGAGAGTCGGCCCGATCGGAATGGGTCGCGGAAATTCCTCATTCCCTATATTAGCGAGTTTCGAGTTCGTCGGTGGTTAAGTCGGTCCCATCTTGTAGCTTAGAGGGCGTACGGAACTTCCTCTTGGTTGTTGTGAAGACATACCTTCGAGGCGGAGAGAGCGGGGCCATGGTCTCCCTGCTAATTGCTAACAGCGGTGATAATGTGTGAGCTTTCCCTTTTTGCTTCGTCTTGCGGTAAGGGTGTACTCTCGCTTGGTGCGGGCACGGGTTACGCCTGGTGGCAAGAGACTGGCGGGTCTTCCTTCTGAGGAGGTGGTGGAAGGACGGTCTCCTCTGCGGGGTATCTCCGGTTTGTCGTTATCTACGGCGATGTCCATTTTGGTAGCGAGAAGCTGTGAATCTTGGTCGCCACGCCTTTTGAACCCTCCTTCGGCCCATGTGCTTGTGCACGCTAGTGGGCGGGTGCATAGGGGGACGATGGCGCGAAGTACGAACGACTTCTCGCGTTCAACTCTTGTTTTCGAGGCATTGGTGGTATGTTGAAGGGACGATTTTGAGATTGTGCAGCCCACGACCTTCCGAGTATCATGTGGTAGTCTGGTTCTTTTTCAATTACTTAAACTTCACGCTTGATTGGATTGGCCCCTACTTGCCGGCTCCAAGTTGATGTGGCCGTATGTGCTAGTTTGGTTGCCCTCGAAATCCAGTCATTCGTAGTGGGTGCGTCGTACGATCTCATTAGGTCGCACCTTGGCGGCTTTGAGTGTCTTGAGAGTGATGACATTGGAAGATGCACCGTGTCGATGAGCGCTCTTCGAAACTCTATGTTCTTGACGGAGCCGTAACATGCAAGGCCGGGTTGTGGCCGTCTTCTACCATCATGTCAGTCATCGGTGAAAACAATATTGTTGGCGGATCTTGGGTGATCCTTGGAGTCCCAGTGGGTGCGGGAACTAGTGATGCGTTTAGTGTTATTCGGTTGATAGCGAGAGAATGTTTTTATCCATTTGGTCCTTGGAGAGGTGCGGTAATTCACATAAGTTTTCTACCAACATGGTCGCCTCTGGTCCATCTGGCTTCCGGTCGGTGGCCGAAGCCAGATTGATTTGAGAATGCTCATTCGGGATGTGAGTCCCCTGCTCTTGATCTCCTAGGGAAAATGAATCACTTAGCCCAGATGTTAGATTGATGAGGAAGTCGAGTATCTTTATTAATCGCATCCTTCGTTAGGTCCATGTTTTTGGCGTGGATCTCACAGAGCCTGTGTCAGTCGACCGGTCTTGGGACCTCTTCGTTGGTGGTATTGCTTCCAGAAATTGAGGAGTTATCATGACCTTGAGCGGGATCGATGTTTGTGGAGATCGGACGATAGCCAGACCATGCTTGCGTGAAAGTTTAAGGATGAAAGCTAGAATTTGATATTATGTAGAAAGATCAATCCTCCCATTGTGGTCGCCAATTGTTTATGGGTAAAATCGTTTACTAGATTTCGGTAAATTCGGTAGATGAGTG
>JAJJWW010009343.1:0-33690 GCA_023531295.1 Papaver armeniacum | reverse complement strand
TATTTATTTTGTATTGAGATAAATATAGTTTATGCTAGTCAAGGATAAAGTTAGAAGACAAACCACACCAGTACCATCAAACAACATGTTATGCTGCCATTGTTTATACGGTGGCACCATTGTTTGTTGTGGATTGGTACCCCACCAGACCATTTCCAAACTGAATGCGCTTATTAACTTTCAAAGTCTATTTTGGTCGGCGTCGGCATATGTTGGGGATTCATTAGATTTTTTCCCCAAATAGACTGACTGGGCCAACTCTATCCCACCACTCAGATATAAACAACACCAAATACCTCGATCAGTCATCATCATCTAATCCAATCTAATGGAGTCTGAACACAATTTTGGGAATTCTGAAGAATCAAAACAAACAATTTCCAGTAATGGTGATTTAAGAAACGAGAAGAAGTTGAAAAAGAAAAGAAGTTTGATATCTAGATTTGGTTGTTTAAGATCACAAACAACATCAAGTCCTGATAGATCATCATTAGATGAGAAACCGTATATGGAGATGGAATCAGTTACAAGTGAAGATGGTCCGCCTCCAACCCATCTTGTTGTTATGGTTAATGGTATTCTTGGCAGGTTAGTTCTCATTTCATTTCTGAATCTGAGATTGTTAAATGAATTCATTTATTCATTCAAATGTATGAATTGGATGGTACCATTTTGAAATCAATGTCTTGCAAATTAGGTCTAAATAATTGTATCAGTGAAATATGAATAATATATTGGGATTAGAATTTCAAAGGTCAGTGTCACTAACCACCTAAATTCCCAAAATTAACAGTACATGTCTACCAAACTACCAATCATAGATAGGAAGAAACATAGATAATTAAGACTAGTCGCCTCCGATGAAGACGCTGATAGGCTTTTTCTGTGAGTATAACGAGAATACTAGATGAGCTTTGTAGTCTAAGATGCATGTGGTGAACATAGCAGTAAGAGATTCTGTATTATCAACAGCCAAAGGTTTATTTGGTGTGTCTTGTAGAGTTCAAAAAATCACTTATAAAGGCAAGTTTTCAATGACACGAGCTTCGTATGATTGGGAAGACATTTTTGCTGTTCCATATTAGTCATCTTTATTGGTGGTTTGGTAGTGTTACCTCAATTTAGTGTTCAGTATACTTTTCACATTTATGATAATATATTGAAGCTCTTCTGATTCATCCATACAGCCCTGAAGATTGGAGATTTGCTGCGAAGCAATTTTTGAAAAGATATCCAAAGGAGTTTCTGGTGCATTGTGAGTATTTTTCTTCTTCTTCTTCTTCTTCTTCTTCCAACCTCCTTATTTGTTATTCTTTCAGTATTAGATGTTTGTGTGGATGAGACAATTGGGTTGGATTTGGTGAAATACATGCATGTGTGTTCAAAATCTTTATAGTCTCCTATATGCACTAGTTATCTTCTTTATCGTTTTGCTTAGTTATGGCATATGACTGAGTTGATTTTCATTCTTTAATGCTCTGAGATCTTCTCTGTCGCTTATACCGTTATATGTTGTTATTCTATTTTGATTCACTTGGAATTTGCCCTTTTAACACCTTCTTAAGGTATTTGATCTAAATTAGCAAGAATAGGGTTGCTAAAGTTACTTGGAGTGCCTCCTCATATAAACATTGGTATTTCTTCCTTTTTAACATGCAGGCAGTAATTGTAATACCGCATCAACGACGTTGGATGGTGTTGACGTAATGGGAGAGAGATTAGCAGATGAGGTGCATAGTGTTCTGTTGTTTGATCTCAACTTTACCTTGTTTCCTGCTCTGTCACCAAGGTTTTGATCTAACATTTATTTATCAAGATCAACTGTTGGTCTTGACGCAGCTTCGTTCTATGATTTTTAAAATTTTCTCTCGGATTTGCATTTTGGACTGTCTATAGTTAAACCAATTTCTTCTCAGGTTTGCTTGTTGATTGTAATCTGAAGAATACTGTTGTTTCAGGTGTTGTCCGTAGTAAAACGTAGACCAGAGCTTCAAAAAATTTCTTTCGTGGCTCACTCATTAGGTGGCCTAGTAGCGAGGTATGCTATTGGTAGGCTCTACTCTTCACACCCAGAGCACAATCCTTCTGAAGGAAATGGAGATTGTAGTGGTGATGGATCTGGAAGTGCATGCCTTGAAAAGAAATCGATAGTAAAAATTGCTGGATTGGAGCCTATGAACTTCATAACCGTTGCAACACCACATCTTGGTTCAAGAGGGCATAGACAGGTAATTTGCATATGCCATTTTCTATAGAGGTATTAGTTCATTGATCTAAGAAATGACATTTTTCTTTGTATGATGACTGCTGACCTGTGGACATAGTTTGGACTCTGATCTCGGTCTCTTCTTCATTCAAAAAAGTGTGTGGGACTGTCCATGCGCTTACTGTGTGTGCCAGCTAGAAGCCCTTTCATTCATATATTCCAGGCCTTATTTTGTGTGCTTATAAAAGCCTCACAGGAATCATTTTCTGCCTTCATTTTCTTTTATTCATCAGCTTATTATTGTATATTATCTGTTTCTGATGCTCCTTTTTAACATAGTTTGCAGCATTAGTACTTCTGAGAAACAAATGCCTGGTTTTTATCATCTTTTTTCTTGATTAAGTAAAAACTATCAATGTGCAAGCATTGTGCGTGTGGTTAATATTCTTAGTACATCATAGTAATTGGATTTTGTAACAGAAAAATGTAGATAAGAATGAAAATACCACACAAGCAAGGTTTCCACTTTCCATTTAACTTGCAGTGCTAGCTCATTTTTTTGTTTCTCTCGCCTAAGATAACATTAACCTTTCTTTAGGTCCCAGTGTTTTGTGGCCTTCGCTTCTTGGAGAAAACAGCAAAAAATACATCTTGGTTGCTTGGGCGAACTGGGAAACATCTGTTTCTCATTGATGAAGATAAAGAAAAACCACCTCTTCTTCTTCAAATGGTCAATGACTGTGGAGATCTTCGATTTATGTATGCCCCTCATAAATTGCAAGTGTATTTAGTTTCTCCGATCTTTTTTCTTTGATACTGAAAGTAATGGTTATTTCTCAATCCAATTACTCTTCAGTATTGCTATCATAGAACTGTTTTTTAAACTGATCATGTTACCATGTCCTTATTTTTGCAGGTCTGCTTTGCAATCCTTCAAGCGCCGGGCTGCCTATGCAAATGTGGGGCTATGATCGTATCCTTTAAGTTATCTGTACTTCACATAAAATACTTGGTTAAGCTGCCAAAATAGTCAGTTCAGATATTTGACTGTTCAGACATTTAGTGGTAGTAATCTTTATCTGATTAGGGAAAATAGTTACCTTTATCGCTAGAATCTTAAATGACTTGAAAGGAGGGAATGTGCACATTCTCACAGTCTTTATCTGCTATTATTTTAAAGGTGGGACAGTGACCTTAAATCCTACACTCAATCCCCACTATTGATGCCTCCATCAAATCCTGGTTTTCAAGTACATATTTGACTGAAACAACAACCAGAACTAGTCGTAGACAAGCAATAATCTTCTGAAATACCTATCTACAACAATGGTTTTCTCAGTTGCGACATATTTCTGAGCATAAGGAAATACTCTCATTCCTACACAGGTGTGCAATCATGTTTTCTTTCCTCAGATGGGGTACTAGAATGCTTGAATGATTAAACCATACACAATATCTAGTTCTTTAAGCTAACTTGCTGAGACAACTTTCCACTTTCAGGAACTAGTAAATATACAGGAGGATGCAATCAGGTTTCTTTCTGTAGAGCGGCTACTAAAATGCTTGAATGATTGAACAATACACAATATTTAGTCCCTTTAGCCACCTTACTGAGAACCGTATAGTCAAGCTAACTGTTAAGTATAACATATTTAGAACCCCATCTACACTTACTGCAGATAGTTATTGTGGCACTTGTTCTCAAACTATTCTTTGTGAACAAGGTCTGCAAAAGAAAATTTGTATAGACCATTGCTGTGGAATTTGGTAACTCCATCTCAAAAACTCTGATGGGGATTCTCTTTAATGTAGTGAATCCCAGCTTTAAGGCCTACTACTCAAAAGATTCCAGAAAAATAGTTTAATGAAGTTTGTGTTTGCTTCTTTTCCAGAGAGAGTTAGGAGCAGGTTGGATCTTTCAAATTCATCCTTTCTCCTCTGTCACCAATGAATAGTTTCTCATTCAGCATAATTGGCATTTATTTGGGATTCATTATACTTAAGATTTGTTTTTAATTTTGATCTATTGGCCTGCATGAATGACTTAACTTGATTAAAGACCTTGTTGGCTGGACTGCATCGTCAATACGTCGTCGTAATGAACTTCCAAAGGTAAATATTTCTTGATCTGTAATAGTGTTAAAGTTTTTTGTCGTGTGCTTCTCATTTTGTTTTCTTTTGCAGCGCCAACAATTCATGAAGAATGAGAAATATCCACATATTAAATACGTCGAGGCACCAAAAGTTGTCAATTCTTTGCAAAAGGCTGAAATGGAGGTCAAAGCAAATGGGTTCGATGCAAATGAAATGGATGGTAAGTTCCCTTGAGCACTGGCTTCGATTTTGTATATCTTTTATTCCTCTGCAAATAATATGTAGCCAACCAAAGATCCTCTACTCTCCGTCGGTATATAATTTATATATGGAAATCAGGAAAGCGGTGATTACTGCTGAAAATGAATATTCTGGGAATTTGTTTTTTTTTAAATAATTATGTACATAATGGAGAAAGATGGGAAACACAAAGCAATGTTATCAGAGTTTGTGAAAGATGAAGGCAGTGGTTATGGAAGTAGGCAATGTGAAAGAAAATCAGTCACTTTACTATCTTGGGACTCCACGTCCTTGACATACCTCAATGATTCTTTCACTACAGTTTTACTCCCGGTTTATCTATCTATTCATGTATCTCATCTGCATTCTATGAATAAGTAGCATCCAATTACCTTTCACTGCACTTTGGTCTTAGGATTGATTTCACGATGAAGTGCTAATGCTTCTTCTAAGTTATGCTTTTTTGTGTACTTAATGTAGAGGCAATGATTAGAGGCTTGAATAAAGCAAGTTGGGAGCGTGTAGATGTTAGCTTCCACAAAAGTAGACAAAGACTTCTTGCACATACGGCTATTCAGGTAGGTTTCTACTTTTTCTCTGAATATTATTGTGTTAATAGAGAAAATTTTGGTGCTCCTTCACTCACAGCTGACCTGTCAAGACAACCTCGCTACTTGCATTATCCTTTACTATTATTTTTACTGTGGTCAAATATTGGTTCACTAAACCCTGTGATTTCGACATCTATTTTCAGGTTAAGACTTACTCCATAAATTATGATGGTGCTGATGTGATTTTCCACATGATCGACAATTTTCTCCCTTGAAGTAGTACCTGTACAATGAGAATTGAATAATGTATGTACTATGTATATATAAGAACCCCTCAAACACGGTAGATGTCACACTGGTAAATGAAGAGGTCAATTTTTTGAGGCAGACTTTCGATATTTAACCGACCAACCGTCGCGATCACTCAACAACTCTCCTGTAAAGTGTTTCAATGGATCTAGAGGTTAGTCTTACTGACCTTATCTTCAATGATATGAGAGAAAAGCTCCCAAGTATGCATTTGACAATGAATTTTCAAAATTTTACCACTGTAAACTTCTTGTTGTATTTGCAATATCCACTTTTCACCACCCTTACCTTTGCAGGGGAAACAAAATGTATCCACTTTTGATTTTCATGTTATATTGTTTGTACTTACAAAAATTATATCTCCAACAAACAATGTACCCATGGCAGATGAAAGCATTAAATTTTATGTGACTACTTCTTCTTTCTATATTTTAGGGTTCAATCTGATAACATTGAACATGTAATGCCCGGTCTTTGTTGATGATCACTGATATTATTTGTATGAGCTAGCCATATATTTTTTTTCTCATGGGTCCTATCTCTGAAAGTGATGCTTTTGTTATGAATAATTGAGAGAAGGCAGCATTAAATGAAATGTGTTATAGAATCAGATTTGTCAGTCTGGTGGCTTTCTATGATCTTTCTAATAATCAATTTTCTTTTTTTCCTTTATATCTTTTTGTAGCAATTTGCATCATTCATACATGAGTAAATCAGTAATAATGAGTAGTAAAAAAGACTCTTCATAGGTGAGGAGGAGATGTCATTCAATTTCACTCTACCTGGGATTTTGAGAGACCTTTCAAAAAAACCCAAGAAAGGGTGAAAGTGTGTGACAAGTAATTTCTCACTTTCTCTACTCTATCATCCATTTTCAGAATCTTGAAAATGAGAGCAAAAAAAAAAAAAAATACTAGAACAAAGAGATGATTTCTTGTGCAAGTTTCATGTGGTGTATATGAGAAAAGTGAAATGTTATCCAAAATAGAAATCTCTGAAACCCTCATTGAATGAGAGGAGCTGAGCTGAGCTGAGCTTTTAATAAAGTGATAAAGTCGGTAAAAAAATGATATTTCTTCTGATTCTCTTTTTTGTTAGTAAAATCCTTACAGAGAACAAAAACAACAACCTGTGTATGAAAGGAAGAAGAAGAATCCTGACAGATAAACTTAGTAACTAATAATTCATCTTTTTCTGGAGTAGATTTTTACAGCAGTGTCATTCATATACAAACTAGGTAATTCATTTATTTTTTTCAAAATTTGAAAAAAATAATAATATTTACAACTCATAAATACTTTCTCCTTAAACCAAACCTCTGATTCTATAACAGAAAACAATAAATGCATTATACCCTCCCTCCCTCCTCCTATACTTCCAAATTTTCATATCTTTTCTATTCAATTCTTGTTTGCCAAGCAACAAAAGTTTGGAATATTGCATTTCTCCATGAGCTGTCTTTGTTTCTGCAAAGTGCACAAATCATGGTTAACTAATTTTTAACACTTACCAGGGTCAGTCAGTCAGGGACTCCAGGCCAGGCCAGGCCAGGGTCCTAGTTTACTCAATAGGTAAGATTAAAGCATGGTTAATTATGGGTTTGAGTTAACAAACAATCAAAACCGAAAAAAGGGTGCAATCTTTTTTTGATTTGTACTGCAAGACTTTGCGTGAATGATTAAGCAAAAAAAACCAGCTTCCAATACATGATGGATGGAGAAATGGGTCACCACCACCTGGGGCTGGTACTCCTGGGAGGCTCTGACAAAAAACCTTTTGCATCTTACTAAACTTCATGAGTTTTCTTACCATCTGTCCATCTATCTTTACCTTGGGAAATCAACAGTTTTTTTTTTTTTCATTTTATAATCCCTTGGGAGGGTACATGTTTAGGTAGTTTAAGTGGGTTTGTTTTAAATTTGATTACAGAATCGAGAGATATCTTGTACTGATATTTTCACTGTTCACTCTCACTCACAGCTTATATATTCTTTTTCTTTATCCTCCTGTGATATAAACAGAAACTGGCGTGTTGAGGTAGAAATGTTCAGATAGGAAAACCAACCACCACAAGGAAACAAAGAAAGCGAAATCCCAAAGAAGCTACAGCTGTGTGAATCACAATCTCATCTGGGTTTTTGTGATTTTGCTGTTTTAGTTCTTTGTTTTTTTATCTCTTGCTTTATCAATTCCCATATTGTTCTTATCGTTTGTTGTTGCCATTCTGAATAAATTTCAGAATACTATACGGCTCACTTGCTCAGGCAGAAAATTTAATTTCTTTTGTTTTGTTTCTTGGTGGTTGCATTTCAAAAACAAGAAATGCATTATAGCTCATGAATCGAGGTTTGATGTTAGCCTCTTCCGTTTTCTTGGATATAAAAACTTTGGTTATTTCTAGCCTTCCTTTTCTGCAATTCTCATTGTCCTTTGATTGATGTTTCCATCACTTAAAAGAGAGAGGTGAGAAGAGAAGAGAAGAGAGATCGTATCCGGTGTTGTTTGTTAAAAGCATTCAATTACTGACTTCTCTCAGGACAGCTTTTCAGGACTTCCAACAACTACCCTCTATTTAATCCTCCACTCCATTCCAATATCACTTCTTCTTCAACATTTTCTCTCCTCCCTCTTCTTCTTCTTCTCTGTTATTTCAGTACTCATTCACAGAACACCAACAAGTCTAGCCCAATTCTTCTACCAACCATCTTCTAAGAATCATCTTCTTTTTTTTTATTTCTGAAAGCAAAGAGAGACATGGGTTATAGCAGTAGACATCATCTTCTTTTGATTTGTTTGAGTTGTTTCTTGATTTTAAGCTCAACCCAAGTTAGATTCATGGCTGAAGGTAAATGGGTCTAGCTCCTTTTTTCAATAACCTCTGTAATCAGAGTTTTCTTTCATGGGTTTTTCAATTTTGATGAAAAAACTAACTTTTTTTCTTTATTTTGTTATTATGATTACAGGATCAAGAACTCTGTTCAAACTTTTGGAAGAACCTTTACCTATTAGTCCTCAACCCCATGTAAGTTCTCTTCTCTCTTCAATTCTGATATTTTTGTTAACTCTCATCTATCTGTCTGATACAAATTCTATTTCAAATTTACTAATTTTGGGTGGTGATGATGATATTATTGCAGGTAATGAAAGGAATTGAAGAGAAGAAGAGTATGATAAATGAGAGAGTGATGATTGGATCACATCCACCAAGATGTCAAATGAAATGTAACACATGCAGACATTGTGAAGCAGTTCAAGTCCCAGCAGTTCCTCAGAGCAGCAACCAGGGGAAGAAAATTAGTAGTATGTCTACAACTAGTATTAACAGTAAGATATCAACTGCAATGAGAGGTGATGATAATACTAATTACAAACCCATGAGTTGGAAATGCAAATGTGGAGATGTCATCTTCAATCCTTAGAATGATGATGGATGGAAATTAAATTAAATTAAATTAAAAAAAATGTCTACCCAACATTTGTTGATCAAATCTGTGGATATATATTATATTATGTTGATCATCATAGATTAATACTTCTTCTTATTATCATCAAGTGAATATTCTTTAAATTTTTATCCTCTTTTTTGTTTGTAATGATCTTCAATTCTCAATCTCTAAAACTTAGCTAGTTTTAGTTGCATTTTTGGGTGGTGATGGTGTTCTTCTACTGTTCTTCTTTTTGTTAATCAAAGTTTTTAGTGATTATAAAGTACAAGTAATGATGTTGATTTTACTTAAGACTTTGACTAATTTGACTTGATTATTGATGTTTTTTCATGATGTAAATAGTGTTATGATTGTGGGTTTTACTTTGACTACTGGTTACTCACGTGCACTCTCTGCATGTTATTGATCAAAACACGTGTAGAACTAGTGTTAAGTTTTAAAGTTTTGGGAAGATCACTCAAATGTTTGTTTAATGAGTTAAGAAAAAGAGATTAGAGTTCTTCTTTAATGGAGGAGGACTCGGTTGGTGCTGCTGGTACTTGGATGATCCTTGATTCTTGTCTTGATGAAGCTTATTAAATCAAAGAGTTGTTGGAGATGAAGAGTCACGGGGTGTGGTTGGATGAGATCGTATCAAGATGAGTAAAGTGGTGGTGGGGGTTTCGGTTTCATTGAGCTGAGCTGAGCAACAGTCTCTTATCATCAACGGCAGGGAGAGGACACATCTTCTATAGAGGGGTCTTGTCACTTGTCAATGTCACCTCGTCACATAACTATACATACAATAGCTAAGCTACAATTTTATTATTCTTCCCTATAATATCCTTGTGGATCTTGAGGTTGAGGGTCTTGGCCAGTGTCACATTTTGAATTTTGATGGGACTTGGGGTTGGTTGGGGGCCATGGGCATCCTATTTTTAGCTTCTGCCGTAGCTGATAATAGGAATCACGTCATGTCAATGATTTAGCTTAATAACCAATAGAAAACAAGGAATAGAGAAGGCATGTGGTTTGCCGTGACTTGTGAGTAGTAGTGACAGAATGATGGCAGCAGGGGGGGAAATGGGGATTAACAAAAGGCGTTTAACGACTATTCGGATGGATTGATGGATGTATATCTTTGAAATTTGTGAGTGCTTGGGCTCGTGGATTTTCAGCACGATTAAATAAGAAATCTAATGCAGACTTCAAGACATAATAAACACGTCTAAACAGCACCTTGCACCTATCTTGAATTCGATCTGGTCTTCCCGAAAAAAAATAATATCTATTGCATAGAAATGGTCATCCTTTCGCTTTTGTAGTTTTGTCATTTGTGAGTGCTTGGGCTCGTGGATTTTCAGCACGATTAAATAAGAAATCTAATCGCACCAATTTGGAACAAATGATGATTACAACAAATTGTCTAAACAGCACCTTGCACCTATCTTGAATTCGATCTGGTCCCGAAAAAAACAAAAACACTTGCATAGAAATGGTCCCAAAAGAAAAACATCTTGAATTGACGAGGCACATATCTGAACATCTTATTCGAACAAATAGAGTGACGGCCACTACTACATATTTTAATTGAATTTGTCGATAAATTCACAACGGAACGGATGGATATATAAACAAATTTGCAAAACGTATCATTTTGATTGATTCGCAAATCGAAACATGATTGATCATTGATGGAGCCTGGAGGGGTTATGCCGTTATCCTTATTGGGTCAACTATCGGCTGCCCGTTTCCAAGGAACATAGTCTAATCTCACTGGTCAAAGACACTGTAGTTAACACTTGAGAGTTACTGTTATCATTACCGGTCTCCTTTGTCTTGGGTTAATTATAAGTTGAAATCAGATTTCAGATCAGATAGGGCCCTTACTCATGAATGCCAAACAGTGTTTCGCATAAAGTACCATACACCATGTCGGTGACTGGTAGGGGTCTTTTGGACACCGCCCCCACGAGACTCGTCTTTTGGCTGCCAGGGAAGGAATGAGTAAATTTTGGTTATTTATTACAGTAAGAAGCAGCTACATAAACCCAATCATCCATTGAAGATGAAGCACTACTAGTATCACCTACAATATGAAAGTTAAGGTCACCTAGAAGAATCCAAGGAGCAGTAATAACATTACTAATTTGATGAATGAATTCCCGTTGACTCTTTTTCTTAGCATGATTGTTGTACCCATACATACAGGTGAGTAAAAACTCAGGTTTACTCATATCAGATTGAACAACTACATTAAAAATATACATTGGTTTTGTTGGTAAAGATTATACTTGGACTAGTAACAACATAGGAACATGCACTAGAAGAACTAGAATTGACATGGCTCTTGGTAATAGTGAGTGGAATTTAACTTTTCCAAACTCCAAATTGTTCCACCTTACTCAAGTAGGTAGTGATCATTG
Organism: Papaver armeniacum; assembly: GCA_023531295.1. NCBI lineage: Eukaryota > Viridiplantae > Streptophyta > Magnoliopsida > Ranunculales > Papaveraceae > Papaver > Papaver armeniacum. The sequence goes on along the minus strand of JAJJWW010009343.1, from coordinate 22,439 downwards.
TCCTGTCATGTTAGTCTCTGATTCTAATTCTGCTATATGTTGGAAGCCTTTTAAATTTTTCTTCACTTGGCTGAATGATAACTCTTGTGCTGAAGTTATACAAAATGCATGGAATGTAAGTGTCTCTGGCTCACCCGGTTTTCAACTTGTTAAGAAGCTACGGATTTGATATCAAAAAAGAATTATCTTTATGGAACATGCAACATTTTGGTAATATCAACCAAAAAGTTGATACTCTACAATCTGAACTTCTTTCTCTACAAGAACAACCCGCAAGTGATGAAATACATAACAAAATTTTCAACATCAACAAGCAAGCTTAATCAATGTCACAAGGAAAAAAGTGAGTTCTATCAGCAAAAGTCTAGAGATCATTTCATCAAGGATATGGATATCAACAACAAATACTTCCATAATAAAGTCAATAGAAAGAAAGCCAGAAACAATATAGATTCCATCAAAGATCATAACAACAACTGGCTTCACTCAAGGGAAGATATATCTCAACATTTAAATGAACATTTCAGTAATATAAGTACTTCATCTAATACTCAACTAGATGACAGTCTCTATACTTCTTTGCCTACAATTATCACAGCTGCAGATAATCTTGTTCTTACCAGCATTCCTTCTCATCAAGACATTCATTCTACTTTGAAGAGCATGGAGAACTGGAGTGCACCAGGCCCTGAGGGTTTTCAAGCAGGTTTTTATAAAAGTCAATGGAGTGTTGTTGGTGATGATGTTTGTTCCATGGTAATCGGGTTTTTTCAAACTAAACATATTCTTAAGCAGATCAACAAGACTTATATCTCCCTTATTCCTAAGAAGAAGAAAGCTAGTTGTGCTGCAGATTATAGACCAATTGGTCTTTGTAATACTTCTTAAGATAATCTCTAAGATATTGGTTAACAGAATGAAGCCACTTATGGAGAAGATCATTTCCCCTTTTCAAGCAGCCTATGTTTCTGGAAGACTCATTAGTGACAATACTGTCATTGCACATGAAATAATTCATTCTATGAAGAAGAAAAAGGGACAAGCTGGATGGATGGCCCTAAAATTAGATATGTCTAAAGCCTTTGACATGCTAGAATGTAATTTTCTCATTAAGGTGCTAACATACTTTGGTTTCAGTGAAGATTTTTGTGATCTCATATATCAATGTATAAGTACTACCTCTCTACCTGTTATGCTAAATGGATCTCCATGTGAAGAGTTTCATCCATCAAGAGGGATAAGGCAAGGTGACCCTCTTTCACCTTATTTGTTCATTTTGGCAATGGAATTTCTCTCCAGGAATCTAATCACTGCACAACATAACAACACCATTAAAGGTATTAAAGTGGCTGCACATTCTCCAGCCATTAATCATTTGCTTTTTGCAGATGATTGCTTGGTTTTTACTCAAGCAAATCTTACTTCTGTCAACAATCTACTTCAATTACTTCATGAATTTAGCTCCCAGTCAGGGCAAGTAATTAATTTTGAAAAGTCCTCAGTCCATTTTAGCAAATACACAGATCCCAATGAAGCTGACACTCTCACACAAATTCTTGGAGTTAAAAGAATGTCATCAAAGGAAAGATACCTTGGCTCTCCATTGATTTTAGGTCATTCTAAGCAAGAGGCTTTAAAAGCAATAGAAGAAAGTTTTATCAACATATACTCAGTCTGGTCTTCAACTTCACTCACACAAGATGGTAGAGCAACTATGATAAAACATGTCTTGAACTCAATGACTGTCTATCAAATGGGAACCTTCAAGCTGCCTGTTCAACTCATCAACAAGCTTACTTCCATACAAAGAAAGTTTTTATGGGGACACACTTCTAATAGAGGCTCTAACCCTCTAGGATGGCAAAAAGTATGCAGTTCCAAAGAAGATGGTGGACTGGCTTTTAGGGACCTAGAATTATTAAATCTTGTTCTACTGACAAAACTTGCTTGGAGGTTATGCAATGAACAAGATTCACTTTGGTGCCAAATTATGGAAAGTAAGTATTTCAAGCATGGTGATATCATACATCAAAATCTGGAAGCAAAAAATTGTTCCTACACTTGGAATGGAATAATTAAAGGTCTGAAAGTAGTTCAAGCAAATTACTTCATGGAAGTAAACAATGGGAGAAAAACTAAAATATGGCTTGACATATGGGTTCCAGGTCTCATTACACCTCCATTACCAGCTAATGAGTTTCACAGGTTTTATTCAGAAGTTGAATAACTTATTGTTCCCAACACTGATTCCTGGAATGTGAATCTTATTAACCAGTTATTTGACAATGATACTTCTCTAAAGATTCTTAGCATTCATTTAGATCACTCCAAAGAGGATGTCATGATATGGATGCCAGCAAAGGATGGGAAATTCTCAGTTAAGAGCACTTATAAAATGCTTTCTCACAGGGACAGTTTTGCTCCAATTAATGGAAGAATCATCCCTAGTAAGGTCTGGAAAACTCTATGGAAAAGTAAAGTAGCTCACCGAGTTAAACTATTTGCATGAAAATGTATTCATGGAATTCACTCAACAAGAATTAGACTGGCTTTCTACAATAGTGAAATCGATTCTCGATGTGGTATCTGTGGTTTGGCTGATGAAACGATGGAACACTTGTTGTTTGATTGTGCTCACTCCAAGGTTGTCTGGAAGCTGATGAATATCAATATTGAGGTTATATCAGCTAACTACTCAACAGTCTCTGAATGGGTAGAAGGGTGGTTCTCTAATGACATTCATAATCCTGTTAATGACAAGCTCTATACTTTAATGATCGGGTCATGGATTTTATGGAAAGATAGATGTGATTCTGTCGTTCAGAGAGTATCTCTTAACTCTGCCAATTATGTTCATAAAATTCATTATAATCCGCACTCTCATTTTTCTGTTAATGACATGCATACCCCTCTTGCTGATGTTTTAATTGTTTCGAGATGGAAACCACCTGCTCAAGATTATCTTAAATTTAACATTGATGCATCTTTTAGCTATAATACTAACCAAGCTGGTACGGCTATCATTATCCGTGATTTTACAGGTGCTTGTTCAGGGATCAAAGGGAGCTACTCGCATGGAGTTTTAAGCCCTGAAGATGCAGAATGTATGGCCGTCTTGGAAGCTCTAAAATGGGCTAAGGACTTGCAGATTAATAAAGTGCACATTGAATCTGATGCGATGCTCGTTATTCAGTCAATTGTGGAAGACAGTCTTCTCATACAATGGGAAAACATAAATATTCTAAAAGTTACTAAAAATTTGAGTAGGAGTTTTATTTCTTGTTATTTTTCTCATATAAGTCGCAACGATAACCAAGTTGTAGACAAGGTGGCAAAGTATGTGAGAGAAATAAGTTTACCTGTTCTTCACACAAGCAACTACCCTGATCATCTGTGTAGCCTCATGGCAAATGATACACTCCAATTCTCCACTTAAATAAAAATTTTCTTATTATCAAAAAAAAAAAAGCAGCTACATAATAGAAGAGTAGTACAATATGCTGCTTATTTGTTCTACCTCAGAGAAGTCCGAGACAATGCAGTTTCGATTTCCAAATCTTTCGCCTGCTATATACAAAAACTGAAAGTCGGAACAAAAACGGTCTCTTAAGGTAACTTGTGATGTCGGAAACTTTCTAGAGTATTGCATATTTGCCGATATCATTTTAATATAATGGTAAAGTACGTAAATCGGTGATGATATTAGTGGCTTTACTTCGAAACTCGTTAACACCAATTATTTATCGTTAAAAAGAAAAAGCACATTCGAATTTCTTCGAGTGACATAAAGTAAGCACCATGGTGCCTATTTGTTTTGGTGAATTTTCCGGACACTTAGCTAAGCTAAATATAGGAATTATTGTAACCTTTATATAATCTTTGATTACCTGGAGGTGGGAACTAGATTTCCTTTAAAATAGTTGTAGTTACCTAAAACCGGTAAAAGACTAAAAATGTGGTCTTAGGGTTTTAAAGTGAGTTACGGGAGGTTGAGCACGAACAATCTTCGCCTAAACCACACACAGTGGCCGTTCAAAGGCTCTTTCAATCATGTTGCGATTTGCACCGATATTCTCTGATTTGCGACATGACTAGGATGAGTCACGTAAAAAGGCAAGGAATGCATCAGAGATTGCGTGTAGAGCATGAGAGAAGTTGAGATTGGGCTCCACCTACTCACATCCTATCACACAAGTCACTTGGAAACTGCAATATTGCTCGTGGGTTCCTCTATTGATTATGAATAGCTCAAGGGAGTTTATCCACATTTTCGGATAAACATGCATAGTTCAGGCTCAATTTACTAGCCATGAGTGCATTTGAGACGCTGAGAAAGAGGCTTGTTCCCTAGGTGAGGCTTGTGCCTGAGTATTGTATTTGTACAAGACTATTCAGACGAGTTGGTTCAACTAGGAGTCAGCCCTTGGCCTCAAATAGAGACGAGTCATACTTATGAGAGACACAAATGTCTCTGCTCTAGGTCTTAAGTCCGTCGAGACGTTTTCACGCATCTACAAAGCATACGTGTACGACAGTGTGCTAGGAATCGTGCATCACGACTAGCTGCGTATCGTGAAGACATGCTGAAATATGGTTGTTCTGGTTCGTAAATCTGCTGGGGACGTTTCTTTGACGCTCTACAGAACCTACGTGACCAACAATGTGCTAGGAATCATGGCATCACGACCAACATATGTATCGCGAGGATGTATGCTAGAAATTTTGGCTATTAGTTCCTTGAGGATCAAGAGCTTAACCTCTCTCGTGAGAGTTGAGTTTTTGACCTATGGGGATGAGCTGGTTTTTCGGCGACGAGGATCAAACTTGTCTGCAGAGCTCTCTTTTCACGCTCAATTCCCTTTCATTTTAATTTTGTTGAACTTTGAAGGCAACTATTGATTCGGAATTTCAACTCCTTAATGATCATCACTTGAACCCAAACATGATACTAACCTTATGCCGAAATCAGAACTTAACACTAGTATTAACATACTCAACAACACACAAAAACAATACCATATACAACAAGAACACTACATATAGTTCATACTAAAACAGATTGAAACAAGGGAATAAAAAACACAATACACTAAACCTTTCGTGAATTATTATCAACTTTTATTTCCTCACATTACTTCATGATGGATGAAAACACCTTTCCATCATGAGTTGGAGGACACCTCATGGCTATATTGGACACCTCATATGACATGTCAATCTAAATGACATGTCATGCTTAGACTCAACCTTATCTAGCAAAAACCTTAAGCTATACTTTAAAGCAAGATTAAGCAATAAACAAACCATTAAACAGATTATAACAAATCATGCTTACCATAAACTAAACAAGAATTTCCCTAACCATATGAGATTTGTTGCGCAAAATACAAAAAAGTCTAACGTACATCTCCCACTTTTTTAAGCAACAAAACCTCTTTTTGATGATTTGTCCATAGCTAAGGAGTTACCATTTTGCCTCTGGTATTGAAATGAAGCTTTTGCCCCTAATCTAAATTTCACCATCTATAATAGTGCCCGACAGAAACTAACCAAGTCAAAGGTTGAGCGTGACCATTTCTGCAAAGTGATCCTCACATTCCATATACCCTTATTTATTACATGCATGGATTACTATTTTCGGGTTGTGATGGAAGTTGATGATCAAAACCTTCTTTCTCGAAAATAATGAATCAGAAGGTAAATGTGATACAACCGTCCAGAAGAAGTAGAAACATTAATTATATTATATCTTATCTTTGCTTGTTTCTAATGAAAATTATAAAGGTTTTTCTTGTTGTTGTCGATCTTTGTTGTCTTGTACTTGTTTATTGTGTTCCATTCAATGATCAGAAAAGGTACAAGAACAAGATTGAGGAAAATATGAATTGTGAGGTTGGATTTAGATTTAATTGGGGACCTCTGGCTTAAGATGCAAAATAATAAGAGTCTTGTTAATAGGAGGGAAAGAATGGACTTGAGGAGGGAAGGATTATGAGGAGGGAGTTAAAATTTGAGAGGAGGGATTGACCCTTCAAAAAAGTGTTAAAATATTAATAATATCCTCAATGCTGTAATTTTCTCAACGTTACAGTTTCATATAGGCTAGCAATTCTCGTTCTTATATTCTGATATCTGCTATGCATAGGATTACATCGTATGCAGCACCACAATCTCCTGGTGTTAAACACTGTGATCGACCGAACACCAAGTTTTTTACTTTCAACTTCAAGTACTATATGGAGGCCAATCTCTGAAGTATCTGAATCATCTCATTTTTTGAAAACTAAGTTATTTGTAGAAGTGGATCGTGTTTAACATTGTAAACTTCAGTAGCTTGGATATTAATCTTGGTAAAGATATGCGAAAAGCATGGATATTAATCTTAGTAAAGACATGGGAAAAGCATGATTAAAGCAAAAATATCTACCCTATTATGGAGATTCACATTTTATTTGTGATTCATATGGTTCTTCACAAGCTTTTGGGGACACAGAAAATTCTCCACTGGGTGGATACATACCCCAGGTGCGTGGAGAGTATACAATCTTCCTAACCTTGCTAGTCGTCTTCCATGATCTCTCAAACTAGTGTTCATAGTTATAAGGTTGTTCGATCTTTAATCAATCACTTTTATGAAAAACTAGGGTTTTGTGGACGAAGAAGGTAAACACCGATGGAGTCTTAGGAGGCAATATCAAGATCGATTAAGTTAATAAGGGTGAGATTGGTATTCCGTAAAAAATTATAATACCTAACATTGACTTTTCATTGACCAAACTTTGGCTACTTTTCTTCCCTCCTCAGATCCATTTTTTCCCTCCTAATAACATGACTCAATAATAACTATCATTCAATAAAAGGTCAAAAAAAAAAAAAAAAAAAAAAAAACTAAGCGGAAACTAAGTTTTTGCATAAAGCATAGCTCCCAAGATATGGTTATTGCTCGACTCGCCCGTTAATCTATGACTTACCAGTACTCTAGATGTGTAATTCATCATCTATGGCTTAGCTAGCTATTACAATCTAACAAAATTTACAATTATCGTGGTTTCCCGTTGCTTGGTTGTTAATAAAAATGGTTCATTTTGCTCACTGTAGTACTTGATTTTATGGTTTGACTAGATTTCATCATGGTTGGCCTTATTAGGAATAGATATAGTATCGAGGGGAAACGTTAGAGCTTAGCTCGGTTGAACTCACTAAGCGTTGGAATGTCAAGTTTGGTTGTCATATTTTAGTATCAAAACTTATCTAGAGTCGCTTGATTAAATACTAGAGTCAACTTCGTTTAGGTTAGACTAGAAAGTCTAGGAATGTTGAGATATACAAGTATTACTCCGAAGACCTGAAGAATGTGAAGAAGTAGTGAACTACAACGACGACATCATCCTTCCACTTGAGGTTAGTAATATTGATTTGAACAGTTTCATTCCTAACGTATCTTTCAAGTCGTGCTATATTGAAAGCATAACTGCGAAGCTGTATATACTGTACTACTGTATAATACTCTAGTGATGTGACATGGTCATATTAGTATGATCATAGTATTAGGGAATTATACTACGAATATAACGCTTATCTTTTAAACTTGTAGATATGACATCGACATAATCTTGTACATAAATTGTTATGATTATGTGAATGGGTTATGGTGAAGATTTCATCTTAGGAAACAATATTTTACATTTGTTTAAAGGAAGTATATTCATGAACTTGTTTCGTGAATCGAAAGGGAAATCATTAGGCTTATTGGTCCGGCTATTCATTGCAAATCCTTGGATGACCAATATGTGTGAGATGGTAGAACCGATCTTAACTTATGTTATGTATCTTGGTATAACTAATCACAATGCCTGACTTATAATTTGGTATGACTAGTTTTTATTAATTGGTGTAACTGATCCTAGTAATTGGTATGACCGATCATGAGTATGTGTAACTGATCCTTGTAATTGGTGTAACCGGTCCTGGTAACTAGTATAACCGGTCCTGGTAACTGGTGTGACCGTTCATAAGTAATACAATGTGTAGATGGAACCGATCCTTGTAACTGGTGTAACCGATCCTAGTTACTGGTGTGACCGATCACAAGTATTTCCATAATTAGGTATAACCGATCCTAGTGATTGGTAGAACCAATTGAACCCATGTATGTGATTGGTATTTGATCAATCACATAGTAGTCTTGGAATACAGGTGAACCAATTCTGAACTTTTTTGGAAGTGTGGTATAATCGAGTCCAAGAATACAAATCCATGTAAGTATGAAATAAGGATTTGCAGTGAAAAGATGTCAACATACTTTGAACACGTACAGTAACTCTTATCATTTATTGTTCAAAGATATTCCTTAGTACTCAAGCAGATCCTGTGCCGGAATAAATTAAGAATCTTTTAATTAAAACCGGGAGTGCCATTGAGAGTGAGAGTGAAGATGAAGAGCAACAACAAAAAGAAGATGAAGAGGAGACCAGTGATGCTTCATTTGATTTTGAGGAGATAGCAAGGGAGGCTGAAAGAAAGAAAGCAAAATAGAAACAAGTTGAGGATATGATGTATAAATGTTATGTTGCTGAGAAGAAGAACCCATGGAAATTTTCTAGGACCATGTCAGAGACTTTAAATATAGATTCTGACGGAGAGGGGATTTCTCGTCAGGATATTGATGGTAACCCTGTGATGGAGGTTGATGGAGAGCTTGCCATGATTTCTACTACAATGGGGATGAGATAGGTAGAGACAGTGACGACGATCTTTGGTGATTGTCCTCGAGGTATGATCAAACCATTTGAAAAAAAGAGTCTGGTGTATTAACTTCTGAGAGATTTCTGGTGCATCTTCGTGAAAACTTGTGAGGGTTTTGATGATACTTGGTGTTGCTTAAGTATGGTAAGGAGGTAAAGGTTTCTGTTTCCATCATCATGTAGATGTTTCGTTTGTTGGTTTTGAGTTTGGTCTTTGGGGGAGTTCTAGGCAAAAGAAGAGACTCCAGGTGATTTCTGGGACTGGTTTGTTGCACAGACGAATTTGGTGGAGCATGCAGTACTGGAGTTCTCAGGAGGTTCGTTGAAGGTAGGCTTATTTTCAGGAGATCTTTTTGCTTGACAACTTTGTATTTTGGCTAGAATTGACAGAAAAGCTGTAATGGAGTTGGCTAGTAGTCAGAATAATAGTGGTTATAATCTGTTGTGTTTCAGTTGTTTTGGATGTAATTGAACTTGCTTTTTCTGATGTCTTTTGTTCTTGAAATCTATAAATATAATGGTGTTTGTCTGTGGACGGACGATTGAGCAAGTAAGATGGTTTGGGTAGTAATTCTTGTAAATGTATTGAAGAATAGGATGAACACTTCTCAATTATGCTTAGAAAAGGGTGAATTTGGTTGAATTTCATAACGTGGAAATGAAGAACCAAAAAATTAGAACCTTCTTACATTATGCTGATTTATCGGAGCTAACAGTCTTGCTTGTTGTGTTGTACTGTTATCCATGCCTTGCTGATTGGATTTTAAATTTCGAAAATTAATGTCACGTCGCGATTTGTAACTTTTCATTTTGCGATTTGTGGTGGTGGGGTTTACGCAACAAAAATGCGGGTTTCCTTGAGCTGAGCTGAACACACTCTCTCTCTTATCAACGGCAGGCACAGGACACATCTCCTATGGAGGGGTGTTGTTCACTTGTCAATGTCACCTCGCAACACACAAGCATACGATAACAAAGCTCCAATTTTATTCTGCTTCCCTAAAATATTCTCTGGATTCTGGTCATCTGGAGGCTTTTGGCCAGGCTAGTATTAGTATCACAATTTTGTTGTAGTTGTGAGTCACAGAATGATGGCAGGCCAGGGAAATGGGATACTATTCATTCGGATGGATTGATGGGTGTGTGTCTCTGTCTATCTTTATACGAATGTTCTGTAATCTTCTCGCCTTTGTAATTTTGCTCGTGGATTGCAGCACGGTGATTCATTCTCTTCATTATTTGTTTTGGCCACATCTCTTTTCCATGGCGAACAAAAGCATTCTGGGACCATTTCCCGTGTGTTCTTTTTTTCCCGAAAAATGTATTTAAGGCCAGTCGAATTTGATTAAAAATGCGGTCGTTTTTGTTGGTTTCTTTGGCTAACAAATCTTAAATTCCAAATACCTTCAGATGGTAGACACATGACTATCCATGTTAGAATATGCTAACTATTTGTTGTGCCGCTGTTCCCAATCTTAAGAAAGACAGAAACTGAAGCCTAAAACAAGCAACCAAATAAAAACTTAACCGCGCCAGTTTGGAAAAAATGATCCAAGACCAACCACTGGGCATGGCGTAATGATGATGATGATTACAATTTATTGAACAACAAATCTTCTAAACTGTGAAACACCTTGAATTCGAAGAAGAAATGGTCCCAAAAAAACATCTTGACTTGGAAATGGTCCAAGAAGATAATAAAGGAGGCATATAGCTGGGCATCTTATTGGAACAAATAGAGTGACCACTACTACTACATACATTTTTAATTGAATTTGTCGATAATGCCATAAATTCACAACTGAATGGATGGATACATGCATCCCCAGAATACAAACAAGTTTGAGCATCAGCAGTGCAAAACTTATCATTTTGAATCATTTGATTCCGGCGAATGGACACAACATGGGAGCGTGATTGCGTTTCTTTTTCGATGGATATGTGGAAATTTGGGATCACATGTTACTCCACTGTAGTTTCGCAGTTAATGAGATATGGCACTATGTCTGTTTGTGTTTGTGTAGGAGCAGAATCTCGCAATAGTTATGTCTCAACGAAGACCATCGCAGAGTGTTAGAGAAGTGATGTAGCCAATGACGTCAGAAGTGATGTAGCCAATGACGTCAGCTTAATCATGAGGAAAGTGTGAAGATTCTGCGAAGATCGAGATTAACTTGCGAAGAAAACCCTTGTAAGCTTGCGAGAATGACGCAGATCAGATCCGAAAATAAAGGCCGGCTTAGCTGTCATCCACTATGTAATATCCTATATAAAGGATCAGGCAGAGTTGAGATGAGAGAGAGCTTTGGAGAGAGTGAGAGGAGAACAAATAGGAGAGAGAAAGTTTAGAGCTATCTTGATTTCCTTGTATTCTTATTACTCTTATAAGATTCTTGAGAAAAATAAATAAAACTTTGTTAATTGATCATGGAATTTGATTAGAACATTGTATAATCTTGGAGGGGTGTGGTTGTAGGAAATCCTGCAACCACATATTGGCGCTAGAAACAGGGAGAATAAAGGATTTATTCTTCCTGTAATTTGTTGGTTCAAGAAGTTTCCATGAAGATTAACTACTGTTCATATTTTTCTAGATCTACAAAGTTTAGGTTCAAAAATGGAAATTTCATGGAAGAAATCACACTTCCACGGAGTAAACATCATCAACAAATCAAATACATGAAAAGAGTAAGAGAAAAAATTAGTTGTTGTGGTGAAATTCAGGGAAGAAAACTAAAGTTTCAATGGAAGATTTCCATGTTCAGGAGAAAAAGCAAGAGGAAAATTGTTGAAGGAAATAAAGGAAGGGCGAAATGCACATAAGTGGCAGTCGTTGTGATTTCTATCACAAACAGAAATTCGCACAAATAGTTCAAGGCTGAGCGAACAACCAATAGATCACGGGTTCGAATTCGCACAGATACATATCTTGCATTTTCTTCTAATGGCAAGGGAGAATAAAAGAATAAGGAAAAAAGTTATGCGTTAATTTCGCAAAGAGGTTCTTGAACAGTTGGTCAAGAGAACAGTATGTACGTTCGTGGTTGCAAGTTCAAATTCACATGCGAGCATAGTTTACAGAGGGCGAAAAAATGAATAATTTCGCAATATTGTTTCATTATTTCGCAAACAAGAAGCAGCACAGTTGGTCATCTATGAAGTTAATGAGTTCATGGTTGCGTGTTCAAATCCCAACGAACGTGTGTTTTTCGCATGGATATTTCGCAAAGGTATTTCGCACAGAAGAAAGTAAGTGATTATTTCGCACAGATATTTCGCAAACAGAATCCAACAAAGTTGGTCAGAGGTGAAGACAATGAGCTTGAGGACGCAGGTTCAATTCCCACCTCCCGCGAATTTTTCGCATCTTTTTTGGACTACCAGAGGAAGACAAGTTTTAACAAGTATGCGATAATTTTGCATAGAAGAAGCTTGCACAGTTGGTCAGGAGGCATGAATGCAAGCAGTAAGTCGCGGGATCAATTCTTGCTTCTCGCAGTTTGTTTTTGTTACGCGAAATTTATAATCTTTGATTATTTCGCAAGAGAGGGTTAGCACAGTTGGTATGGTGCGAGAAAATCCAAGAAGTAGATCAAGGGTTCAAGTCTCACTTCTCACACTTCTTTTTGCTGCGCGAAGTTCATACATTTCAAGGCATTTATTCACTTCTTTGACAACAACATTGACTCACATAAAAGCTAAGTACCATTTCCTTGAACCTTTTATTTTACTTACAACAAATAAAAGATTTTTGATTTGATTTACAAAAAGCGATACAATCGCACGATTTCAAAGATTTCAAAAAAACATAAATAAATCTATAAATCAATTTTTTGAATATTTGATTTGCTTCAAATGATATGATATTAGTTTATAAGAATGAATAATATGAAGATTTCGCCGAAAATAAGGCATCATATATTCGCGAAAAGAAAGAATGAAAGAATGAATGAAAGAAAGAGTGAAAGAATGAATGAAAGAATGAAGACATGCGATAATTTCGCAGAGATAATATCTATCAAGATAGAATGAAGACATGCGATAATTTCGCAGAATTTATGAATATTACAAAAGAGAATCAAAGATTGAATGAACAAAAAAGACAGAGGCACCCAACTTTGGCGTACACCCTAGTTCGCGAATAAAATTTCGCAAGAGGCAAATGTAAGACCTAAAGTGCGTCATTGAAGGGGAGAACCTATTTACATGGCTCGGGGAAAGGTTACACCGCCCCGGAACCTGGGTCATGAAGACTTGGGGTTATTAAACCCATCCAGGAGAGGCGCCTTGGATTCTCAGCTTAAGCTTATGGCTTAGGTTGGGCGACTAAGGTAAGAAGGTATCTCCTAAGGAGTGCAGAACTCGATCAAGGCGCCGAGGTACACGGTTGAGCCAAGAGTGTCTGGGGCGTTTGAAGCGTCTTGGCCATTCTTGGCAAGTCTTGGCTATGATGCACTCGGCCTGAAGAAAACCCCACTTAGGGTGTGGTCTCATAACCATAAGCCATATCGGTGAAGGGATAAGAGGCTGCGAAAACAAATGGTTGTTGTTAAGACCGGATGGGAGGAGCCAAGCTTGTATGGTAGAGGTACGCCTCCTTGAAGGGGCAACCAGGGGGATGATAAGGGCGGCACCCTCCATTAGGGAGCTAATAAGTGTCTAAAGTCGCAAATGTCATGAGACTTTTTACTCACGGGAGTATTAAGGCTTGTCATATTTGTGAAACAATCCCGAAGAGGCAATAATACAAGAGAAAGATAAGACGGGATCAATGGGTTAGTGCACGAAAGTGTAAGGACGTCCTGCGATTTCGTCGCAAGACAACAATGTCATGGGGCTTTATTTCGCAAGAACATTTAGGCCTGTCATATTGTCGCATGAAAAATATCCTGCTGAGGCAATAATACAAGAAAGTGATAAGGCAAGATCAATGGGTCAATACATGAAAGTGTAAAGACGTCCTGCGATTTTGTCGCAAATACAAAGAGTGGCAAAATAAGACCTTTACTTAGGAAGGCAAAATAAGACCACATAAGAGAATAATACTGAATGGAATTTTGGAAAATTCCAAGATATATTTGATAGTGAAATTTTGCAGAAAAATAAAAACACGCCTGCGATATTGACGCATATGAAACAAAAATGAACTTATACAAACTAACTATTTAAGTATTGTGTAGGAGATAGACTCAGTTTTCGCAAGATAGATAATGAGAGGCAAGTATGGGAATTAGAAAAGAAGAAGCAGTGTCTATCTCGCCAATAAGAAGATATTAAAAAGATAAATGAATTTCAAGATTCATGAAAGTGCATCGTTTGACAGAATAGTAAAGCGAAAAAAAACAACTTAAGGAGTTAAAAGCTGAGTAACTAGAAGAATTTCAAATTTCCACATGTGATTCTCCAAGAGGGGTTGGTGAATGGTTTTCTAAAATCATCTCGTCTTCGCAAGCCTTCTCTTTCTCTTGGTCCATCCTAGCTTGTTATCCATCTTGATTATCGTCAACATTAACTTCCTTGATGGACTCATTTTCTTCATCTTTTTCAAGAGCAGCTTCATCATCACTTTCGAAGTCAAAATTACTGTCAGGATCGCGAGGAACTTCATCAGCACCTACGTCAAGAGGCATAACTTTTGTAGGAGGAAGTGATTTATCTAGTAAGATTCCATTTACAAGAACTTCAGCCTTAAGATTAACTTGGCGAAGAAGTGCTTTCTGGTGATTCCTACTTTCGATATCTTTGAAATGTTGAAGGTAGTCAAATCTTCTTTCTGCACTTTCACGAGAATGAGCAAGAGTAGTAGCAAGTATAGCATTTTCCTTGCGAATCTTGGCCAATTTAGATTCCAAAGAAGATATAGAAGAATGAAGACTTCTTTCAGAATCTGCGAACAGTAAAAATACAAAAGACTGTTGTAGCGAAATTCACGAAAGAAGAATATTGCGAAAATAATTAAGCATGAAAAGTTGGATGAGGCAGTCAGATTCTTATGACTACCTTCCTTATGCGAAATAAGATATTGGGCTAAAGCCAAACTATTATTCTTCAAGTTGTTCATTGCATCATCAAAATTATCCCCGATTAAACCTTTCAAGTGAGATCGAAAATTCTTATCATTAGCGATAAGTAAAGCATTTTCCTTCGCTAAAGAAGCATATGAGTCTTCTAACTGGGTATGCTGCTCTTTAAGTTGGTTTGCCTTTACGCTCAAAGCTATTCTACCTTGGATGAGTTTATTCTTCTCAGGGATAGACAATTCGGTTACTTCCTTTAGTTCACTTCTTAATGAGCGAAGAGATCGCTCTTGTTCATCACATATTTTTTGACGTATATCAAGTTGTTGGGAAGATATCTCTACTTTGTTTAGGAGGATTCGCTTCTCTTGAGACAAGGTTCCATTTTCATTTGACAAAGTTTCAATCTTCAAGTTAGCTTTAGTTAATGAATAAGAGAGTTGGGATAGCTTGCTACTTGATACTTCTTGTACTTGAATTAGTTGGGAATTCTCGTTAGAAAGGTTGTTAATTTGATCAACAGAATACGAGTAAAGATTATCTAATTGGTTATATTGGTTCAACAAAGCTTCATTGTCAGCACGAGTTTCTTCAGCGGCATATTGAAAGTCGTATCTCTCCATTATTCGTTTCTGAATTAGAATTTAACGTGCGAACAAGAAAAGTGAATACAAAAGAAGTAAAATTAATGAAGAAGATAAGCTATAAGTGAAAACAAGAAGATCATACCTTTCAGTTCATCATTTTTTCTGCGAAGATTCTCGCAATCCAGCGAAACGTTCTCAAGCTTTTGATTTTTGAGGCGAATATCATCACATTCCAAAGTCATAGCTTGGAGATTCTCCTTCAAAGATTCAATTTCTTTATCTAAAGATGCTTGCGAAACTGCTTTTTCAGAACTAAAATATTTACCCAGGGTTTCACAGACGTTAAGCTTGAGAGGATCAACAGAAGATCTTCGAGCATCATCAAGAACATCAGACAAAACTCTAAAGGCAATGTCCACTCCTTCCAACGGCTCCTTCTTAACAGGAAGGGTTTCCGATGAAGAAGTAGTGATGATTGAAGTTATGGGAAGTGAATCATCTTTCGCAATGGATATCTTTTTCCCAGGCGAAGATGGAAAAGGTTCTATAAGCGAGGTTGCGACGGAATCAATCTTTGCGGCGTTCGCAAGGGGAGAAGAAGGGGTTTCATTCGCAGAAGAGTTAGCTGAAAAGGCGGCGTCTGTAATGATATTTTCATGGGAAGGAGCAGTAAGTAATAAAGACCCGGCTGGCGAAGTTGTAAGAGAAGATGCTAGAGGTTTGAAATCAGGAAATGAAACGGAAGAAATAACAGTTTTTATTTTGCGAGGTTTCTTGTTGGATTTATTAACATCTTCATCATCCTACGAATATCAACTCAGATAAGAAACAGAGGCAACAATATTGTTATTAAAGAAGAGATGTTTCTTATTACCTTGATATTCGCAGAGTTTCTTTTACCCACAACAACTTTGTGTTGCGAGTTTCTGGAAACCTTGGGGTTTGGGACTATGAATTTGGTGGAAGAGGTGCTTTTGCTGAAACAGAATCAGTATGGGAATTAGACAAAATAATAAAATTAGTTAGGAAAGTCATCAAAATAAGATCAGTTCCAGCAAAATCAAAGAAGAAAAACCAAAACTAACCTTGGTGACTCCATGAAAACAGTAGCAGGTAGATAAAATTGTGAGAAGCAAAGATGAAGAAAATTGCAGAAGATGAAGATTCACAAAGAGTTTGGAGATGAGGAAGACGAAGTAAAAGAAGGAAATTATATTTCCACTAGTCTTCTCCTTAAATAGACAAAAAGGGATGACCGGTTGAAATTGAATGTGCCGGTAAACTAGGGAAACAATAAACACGTGTAGACGGTTATGCTTAATTCACGGGAGGTTGTCGGTGAAGAAGGACATGGAAAGATAATTAGGTGCGGAATTTTGAGGTATATAGGTTCTCATATCATTCTCTTCTTCGCAGAGAAGACATGAGAAGAGGCAAGATGTAGGAACAGAATCTCGCAATAGTTATGTCTCAGCGAAGACCATTGCAGAGTGTTAGAGAAGTGATGTAGCCAATGACGTCAGCTTAATCATGAGGAAAGTGTGAAGATTCTGCGAAGATCGAGATTTACTTGCGAAGAAAACCCTTGTAAGCTTGCGAGAATGACGCAGATCATATCCGAAAATAAAGGCCGTCTTAGCTGTCATCCACTATGTAATATCCTATATAAAGGACCAAGCAGAGTTGAGATGAGAGAGAGCTTTGGAGAGAGTGAGAGGAGAACAAATAGGAGAGAGAAAGTTTAGAGCTATTTTGATTTCCTTGTATTCTTATTTAGGGCCGTCTCTGACATTTAGACGACCCTGTGCGAAAAAGCTCAGAACGCCCTTTGGTCCCAATATTGGAGTAATAAAATGGCACAGTATGATGCAGGGGCATTAAACTTCATCACCATATAAGCACAGTTCATGTTGCTAGGAAATGCGCCGCCCATGATTCATTACCAAACATATATACAAGGCACCACTAAAGATTATTGCTCGATACACCCTAATTGTATTATGCAATGAAAATCGAAACGATATGGGTGAAATAATACTGCCAATAGGTAAACCAAGTCTATATATGGAACAAAACAATTGGATCTTTTTTTTCCCTTCAAATTATGCTCTATCCCGCCCTATCCTGCCCTGTGAAATAATACTGTTTTGTCCCGCCCTGTGCTGGAGCCCAAGAAGCCTCCCCCCAGAGCCGGGCTTGTTCTTATTACTCTTATGAGATTCTTAAGAAAAATAAATAAAACTTTATTAATTGATCATGGAATTTGATTAGAACATTGTATAATCTTCGAGGGGTGTGGTTGTAGGAAATCCTGCAACCACAGTTTCATGGAGTAATAGTGCAATATACACAACGGAATGCAACCATTTGTCATGCATAGGTTCAACTACAGTCCGGTTGGCCATTTCTAATGAACATAGATAGTCCAACGACTCCCATCTCATTGCATCAAAATCTCAAAGACATGGTACACCTTACACCTATTCAGTTAAGAGTTACTCTTTCAAGGACCAGCCCGACTTCAAAAAACAAGGTGGGACAAGTTATGATGCCGGTCTCCAGTCCAGAAGTTGTTTTTGTTGGATTAGTTATGGATTCAGATCAGACAGGGCCCGTACTATTAAATGCCAAACAGTGTTTCGCATAGAGTACTAGGGGTGTACATCGGGCCGGGCAGACCAGCCCAAGCCCGATTATAGCACAGGCCGGGCCGGATGGGCTTGTAGTCCTTACTACCCATTAAGTTTAACAGGCCGGGCCGAGCAATAACAAAAATTTAATGCCCATGGCCCGTTCATACCCGTGAAACAATACAGGCCAGGCCAGGTCGGGCCGGGCAGGCCTCGGGCCCAAGAGATAATTCAAAATTTTAAAGTATATATGTTTTTTTTTTTTTGGCTTGATGAATGATGATATATCTGTAACTCATTCAAATGATAATTCAAGCAATTCATATTCATTACTGTGAAATGTAATTCAGAATTTTCTCTAACCCCAATAAATTGTCCACATATGAAATTTAAGTTCTTGAGAAATCCATCACACTAGTAGAAAACTTTATTCGAGGCTATTGGTAGTCAGGCGGTAGGGTAACTAAACAGAGCTCACGGGCAAAGCTAACAGCCGGACTCCAATATTTGAACAAAAACCCGGTCCGCCCACTTATAATTATCGGGTAGGCCGGGCTAGCCCATGACAGGCTGTCGGGCGCCCACGGGCTCCTTCGGACCTGGGCGGCACATGGCAGGCCGCAGGCTTCCGGGCATTCTGTACACCCCTATAGAGTACACACACGATTTCGGTGACTGGAGGGGGTCTTTTAGACACCACCCCACGAGACTATCCTTTTGGCTGCCAGGGAATGAATAAATTTAGGTGCACCACTTGTTGGTTATTTAATACACTAAGAAGCAGCAGCCGATGATGATTCACAAGAATAGAGGAGTCTGAGACAATGCAGAAACCGAAAGTGGTATGGGCCTGGTTAGGAAATATACCTTAGGCCCAGGCCAGGGTCCTAAGCTTATGAACAAAAACGGCATCTTAACTCTTTAAGGTAAATTGTCGTTCATTTTGAATGTAGAGTATTCTATGTTTAGGAACTTTACTGGTGACTTAGAGCAAGCACTTCGATGCCCATCTTCTTGGTGAATTTCAGAGATTTAACTATGCCAAAAGTAAGGAAACTGGCAATCTCTGTATAACCGGAGGCGGAAACTGAAATTCCGCGTGAATAGTGCTTCGGCAGAAACTAACCAAGTCAAAGATTGACCTTGGCCACTTCTGTCAATTGATTCTCATTTTCTCTATACAATTTAATTCACTGATGATCACTCAAATGTTTGTGTTATGATGAGTGTTTTAATGGAGGACTAGGCTGCTGCCTGGTACTTGGGATGGATGTTGTCTTGATTGATTGGTCTTGATGAAGCCTAATAAATCACACAATTCTGCAGAGAGAGTTGTCGGAGATGAAGATTCACTGGGATGTGGTTGGATCATATTCACACGAGTAGTAATAACAACTAGTGGTGGTGGTGTAGTCCCAGGAAATCCTACAACCACACCCTTAATGATACCTGAAGAACAACTCAAGTGATCATCATAAAATTCATAAGAACATTCATTAAAATCTTTAAGTTTGATACAAGATTATGAGAGAGTTCTAACTTGGAGAACAAATAAACTTTCTCTCTCCTAAATTTCTTATCTAAACTCTCAAAAAGATCCCCCCATACAAGGTCGCTTAGTCCCTTATATAGGGGTTTACATAGTGGATGACAGCTAATAAAATCCTTATTTTCGGATCTGGCGTGCGTAATAAACGTACGCTTACATTGGCTCTTCCCGCACGATTTTATAACATCGCATGATCTTCACACTTTACTCGCGATCGGCTGATGTCATCTGGTACGTCATTCTGAATGGGTTGTACGCGAATGTCTTCGCTTGGTCTTGATAACCATTACCTCGCATACGCTATTGGTGTGCGGTATTTTGTATCTACATGTTGCCTCTTCTCATGTCGTTTCTTTGGAAAAGAGAGCGATATGAAAACCATCCAATTTATATTGCCGCACCCATTCATATTTTCGTATTCTCTTATGCCGACATAATTCCCCAATTTAGGCATGATAACTTACACGTGTCTTCTCACCCATTCATTATCTGACATGTCTCTTGTAACCGCTTCTTCCTATCCGTTCACTTTCAATCATCGCATTAATGAGATAACTACCTTGGGAATCGGGAGTAAATCTCTTCTTTTACTCTTAATTCTCTTCCTTTTTCTCCTTTTCACTTTCTTCTTTTTATCTTTGCAACTGTTATTTTCCTCTGTTCTTTTCATTAAAATCTTGTTGACGTTCTTCTGTTTTTGAGTTGATCGTTCCCTCTTATCATTCTCTTTACCTTCTTATTCTTATCTCTTCATCTTCGCGTTTTACTACTAGAATTTTTGATTATCATCCTGATCTTGATTGATTTGATAATTTTTGTTTACCCTCATTCCCATACTTAAAAAGCCTCCTGCTGGTTGGAAGAACGACAGAGAGTTCAATAGGATTCGAGAGGAGTTTAAAAATAGAGGCTTTGCATTATCTGTTCCTCCCAATTCAAAATCCACTTCAACTCTTAACCCCAGATGGTTTTCGCTTGATAGTTGGAATGACCAAAAGATCATCATCTCAGTTGGGCAAATTCGCGCTGGCCTTCCTATCCCTCTTTATAATCCCCAAATTCCGTTGTTTTATAGGATTCTTTCTGATACGAGATTTTCGCGTGGTATCTTTCATCTGAGCGGTGATTGCATCAGAATTATGGTAGAGTTCGCTCGTCGCGCAGCTGGACTAGAGTCCCTCTACCCAAAAAGAAATAGGAAAGTTGAGTATGCGGACTTAGAGATCGACCCTGCAAAGTATACAGTAGAGAATTTCTTTGCTAACTATGATTTTGTTATCATGAAGAATGAGTCATCTCATTGGGGCATCCGCTTGCAAAGGAAGGATGACATCGCAAAAGAGGATAGGATCATGCGAGATGTTGATTTTCATGACAAAACTAATAATTCCGCGTTATTCGAAGGATGATCGCTGGAATGTTTTCCCCATCATCTTACAAGGTCCTTACATTTCTGGTGTTAATGTTGATGGATCAATTAATCCTCTCCCTGAGGGTTTTCCCGCTTATAATCCTTGGGAGTTCAAGTGGTCTGAGAGAAAAGATGTGGTATTTCCTTTATAACTTCGCTTGTTTACCTTTCATTATTCAACTTATTGTATGCTTTGCTAATCTTTATTGATTTCAGATTACCAAACTGAAGAAGGACCTAAAGACTCATGGGAGACAGAGCACATTGGAAGCTCTACGTTCGATCACTGATGAAGTAAGAAATACCTTCTCTCGTATTTTATCAATATTGTTGCCTCTGTTTCTTATCTTTATCTGTGTGCGAAGGTTGACGCTGGAGAGGTTAGTGGTTCTGGCGAGGCTATAAGTAGTTTGCAGGAATAAGACCGCTTCTAATTGCTCTTCTAAAAATCCTTCAAAGAAGCGAAAAGCACCTTCTCCTTCTTCTTCAAGTTCTCACTCTAGTGATGATGATGATATTCTTCTCATTGAAGACCCTTCAATCACATCTTCAATGGAGCATTTATCTAATATCTTCTCCGACTCCATGTCGACATTTGGTGATGAAGAATTGACTCGCACTTGTAAAGCGGTTGCAAAGATATGTGATGCCGCTTCTTTGGATCATGAAACCCTTCGCGGAGTTGCCTCAACGATAAGTCCAAGCTTTCAATTCTCATTTGGCTCTTTGGTAATCCTTATACTTTCATACCCTCTATGATAATGCTTTGATATCTTTGATAAGAATGATGTTTAATATTCACCCTATGTCTTCGCAGATGGCCCGCATGTCCTATGCTGTTTCATCAGATTATCAAAGAAGACTTCACAAGTTTGAGGCTGAAAATTTAAACTCAAGGCCCAAGTTTCCCCTCATGAGAATGATGCATCTGATCTTCGCCAGAGGAATAGTCAATTAGAAACTGATGTTTCTACTTCTAAGAACCATATAACCGATCTTCAGAAGAGGAACGATCAGTTAGTTGGTATGTGTTTGTTACTTTCACTCCCTCTTGGTTATGTATTCTTGCAGAAATTTACCATCTTACTGATGAGGCATCATTTCTATTTCGATCTCTTCATCATCCTGTTGATGATGATACCCTTCTTGAGCATCTTAATGTTTCTTTAAATAATATTTCTGATGGCGAATTAAGAAATCTTTCCTTGGAGGAGCTCAAAGCGAAGTATCAACATCTTAGTATTGACCATAGGAGTGCCTTATCTACAAGTAATCGTTTCAAGCGTCGCTTCTTAGAATCCAGAGAGACGAATAAAGTTTTGCAAGATAGGATTAGTACTCTTATCACTGAGAAGGATCGGGTTGTTCTTAATGGTGCGAAAGCCTTAAAGGAGTTTCAAGATGCTATTCTCCAAGTTCAAGTAGAGCGAGATCGAGCTCTAAGCGAGAAGAACGCACTTATTGAGCGAGGGAACTTGATCCGTTCTCGACTTCTTATACA
>JAJJWW010009342.1:0-27399 GCA_023531295.1 Papaver armeniacum | reverse complement strand
GAAAAAGGGTACCACTAGACGCAAGTGTTGGAGAAAATGAGTTTTAATTAAAAGGTTTTATGGTCTTGGTGTGGTTTGATCTAATGACCTAAGGGTCTAAGGATGCTCACTCATTTTTGGGTGAATGAAGTGGAACCTTTAGTCCACATCGCTGGAAAAACTAAAGATGAGCTTCACTATATAACCATACATTTATGTATTTAATTGTAAACGTGGGTGGAGCGGGTGGGCAAAAATACATATTTTTACTCATGCGATATGCGCGTATGCCATGCACCAAGTTCCTTTTCTACACGGATTTATTTTTGGCGAAGTTTTTCTTTAGAAAATTAATTCCAAAATTAATTCTTAATAGTTCTATTTATGGTAAAATTCCTTTTACTTGTTTTTGAAGAAAACCAAAACCTAACTTGATTTGCAAGTATTTCATCCTATAAATACAACCCGAAAACTGTTTCAACACACCGAAAAATTCTTCTTTATTCTAGGGTTTCTCCAGCACGTTTTTATCTCCTTCCCCTGCTCTTTGAGTTCGAAGAGAGGGTAACTTGCGTTGTGCTAACTCAAGTTATATCGGGCGCTCTTATCCTCGGACACATCTTCGCCGAGGGGTTTAGCATTACTCAACTCGAGTATACCCGCGAACTAATGTGTTAAGGACAACTTGTTGAACCCGTGATTCTCGCCCTCGTCAAGTTATTTTGGTAGAGTTGTTTCGCATTAGTTCTTTACATATTATTTTCGATACATCTAACGTCTTGTTCATTGTTGCAAGATCCCAACAATCTTAACACATTAGTATTCCTTGTAACAATGGGAATCAACGATGTAGAAAGACCACAAAGTTTAACTAAAGGATTTCAAGAGATGGCAATCCAAGATGTCTTTTTTATCCTCGAGCCATCATGAATCGGATTATGTCTTTGGTTCCGTGTGATGACTTATACAATATTGAAAATTTGTCCGAGGAGGAGGTCAATATGAACACGAGGTCTAATTTTCTCGGCTAAAAATCATATCATGAACGGTTTGGAAGATGCGATGTATGATTTTTACAATGCTAAAGAGAACTTGACGCTTATGAGTTGTGGATCACGTTAGAAGCAAAGTACCAAGCCGAGACAGCAGGAAGCAAGAAATTTCGGTGGCAAAGTTTATGGAGTTCAAGATGACGAATGATAAGTCTCGTTGTTGATCAATTCCTCGAACTTCAACAAATTATTAACCAGATTCTTCTGAAGGTATGGTTGTTGATGAGACTTTTCAAGTGTCTCACAGTAATTGAGAAGTTACCATCTTCTTGGTGAGTACAAGAAAAAGCGAGGCATGAAACTCGCGAGATCAACATGGTTGAATTGGGAAAGAAGATTCAAGTGGAAGAGATGTTGTGCACCAAAGACAAGAACGTGTCATCTGCAAGGGACATGTCTAACAAAGCTCATATGTTCGAACATAAGCCATCCAAAGTCGGAAAAGGTGACAACAACGATCGCAACTCGAAGCATGGACCTAACAAGAAAGGTACGTTTAAGAAACTGAATCTAGCATTGTTAAAATTAAGGGTCCTTGTTGGGTGTGTGGAAACACCGGTCATATGGCAGTTCACTGTAGACAACGTAAGGATAAGAAGAATAATGCTAACCTCGGGTTGAGAAAAGCAAAGACGAGTTTTTCACCGCGTGGTGTCCGAAGTTAATCTGGTGACCAATGTGATGGATTGGTGGGTAGACTGGAGCTACCAAGCATGTTTGTGGGAACAGAGACTGTTCTCACCTCCTACCGTGAGGGTAGGGGAAGGCGAGAAACTCTATATGGGTAACTCATCCGCATCGAGGTTGCAGGAAAAGGAAAGGTCTGGTCTCAAGCTCACATCTCGGAAAGACTCTCACATTGAATGAAGTTCTTCATGTTCCGGACATCCGCAAAAATCTTGTTTCTTGTTCTGTTTTAGATGATAAGGGTTTTAAAGTTACAATTGAGTCTGGAAAACTTATAGTAACTAAGGGCAATGATTATGTGGGTAAGGGTTATAAGACCGGGGTCTATATAAACTTAATGTAACTGTCCCGAATTGAAATTGAATGATTCTTCTGCTAACACATGTGTGTGTCATTGAACGTTTGGCATGGTAGACTTGGTCATGTAAACTATAAATCAATGCATAAATTGGCTAGCGTAGGGCTGCATACCCAAATTCACTTTAGATAAAAATCATAAGTGTGAGATTTGCGTAGAATCTAAGCATGCTAAGAAATCATTCAATAAGAATGTCCAGAGAAACTCTAAACCCTTAGATTTAATCCACTCAGACCTAGTTGATATGAAGTCACTCAAACAAGAGGTGGTAAGAAATGGTTTATTACTTTTATAGATGATTGTACGAAGTACTGCCATGTTTACTTACTTAGAGGGAAGGATGATGCCTTAGAAGCCTTTAAGATATATAAAAGTGAAGTGGAAAACCAATTGAATACTACCATTAAAACTATTAGGTCTGGACTAGTGGTGGTGAGTATGAAATTCCCGTAGGAGATTTCTCACAGAAGAACATGGCATAATACATGAGACTACAGCCCCTTATTCACCTCAATCCAATGGTGTAGCTGAACGTAAGAACTGTACCCAAGGATATGATGAATGCCATGTTGATTAGTTCAGATTACCTTCGAATTTGTGGGGAGGCTATCCTCTCCGCCAATTACATCCTGAACAGACCCTTTTAAAGGATCGATAAAACTCCATATGAGTTATGGAAAGGTAGACAACCATCTTATGATTACTTCAAAGTGTGGGGGTGCTTGGCAAAGGTGGGCATCCCTCCTCCTAAGAAAAATAAGATAGGACCCAAAACCGTTGATTGTGTTTTTATAGGGTATCCCGAGCATTCTAGTGCTCATAGGTTTATGGTTGTGAGTTCTCAAATTTCGACATAGGGTTGAATACTATCATGGAGTCTAGGGATGCTTGAGTTTTTTTGAAACTGTTTTTCCTTTTGAAACGTGATTCTCGAAAGAGGTGTTTAGATGATCCCCTAGATGTTCCTTCAACTAGTCAATTATTACCTTTAGAGGAAGATGAACCGTAAGTGGAACCTAGAAGAGGTAAAAGGGTTAGAACCGAGAAAACCTATCCTGGTTGCATTACTTACCTAGCCGAGTCTCGATCCTCGGACTTATAGAGAAGCCATGACTTGTCCAAGCTTCGTGGTGGAAAGAAGCTTCCATTAGTGAAATGGATTCCCTTCGAGAAAACGGTACTTTTGAACTTGTAGATTTACCTCCAGGTGTAAGGCCATAGGTTGTAAATGGATTTTCAAAAGAAAACGTAAGATAGATGGAACTATTGAAAAATACAAGGCTAGGCTGGTAGCTAAAGGCTACAGACAAATAGAAGGTATAGATTTCTTTGACACCTATTCACCAAATGAGTAGAATTAGCTCCATTAGGATGTTAATTGCTATAGCTTCATCCATAATTTAGAGATACATCAAATGGATGTAAAGACAAATGTTTCTTAATGGTGAGTTAGATGAAGAAATTTATATGGAACAACCCGAGGGCTTTGTAGTTAAAGGTTGTGAAAAGAAAGTGTGTAAACCGGTTAAATCTTTGTATGGATTGAAACAAGCACCTAAACAAATGGCATGAAAAATTTGATCATGTGATGATTTCTAGTGGTTTTAGAATTAATGAATCGATAAGTGTGTTTATACTAAACTTGTCAAGGATGCCCGTGTGATTGTATGCTTGTATGTTGATGATATGCTTATACTAGGTACAAACATGGATGTTATTAATTCCACTAAGAAACTGTTGAATGAGAATTTTGACATGAAAGACTTAGGCCCCAACTGATGTCATATTAGGGATGAAGATTAGAAAACTTCTAATGGCTATAGTCCAGTCGGTCTCATTATGTTGAATCCATACTTAAGAAATTTAATCGTTTAATCAAACCTTGTGTACTACTTATGATTCTAAATGTCGTCTCAAGAAGAATAAGGGTGTAGGAGTTAACCAACTTGAATACTCGAGAGTCATAGGAAGTCGATGTATTTGATGAATTGTACGAGACCGGACATTGCTTATGTCAGAAGTAGGTTAAGCGAGTATACTTGTAATCCAGGGCAGATACATTGGGATGCACTTATTAGAGTGCTAAAGTACTTGAAGTACACAATGACCTTTAGTTTGAATTACAAAGGATATCCCATCCTTGAGGGATTTTGCGTGCAAACTGGATAACAGGATCGAGAGGATTCTAAGTCTACGAGTGGATATGTATTCACTCTAAGAAAAGTGCGTCGTATCTTGGAAGAGTTCCAAACAGACATGTATAGCTCGTTCCACTATGGAATCTGAGTTTATTGCGTTAGATAAAGCAGGAGAGGAGGCCGAATGGCTAAGAAACTTTTTAAGATATTCCTCTCTCGGCATAGGCCCGTGCCGCCTATATCTATACACTCAGGACAAAGAATTCAAGCGATAGGTAGAGCTAAGAGTTGCTTCTACAATGGAAAGTCTATACATATTCGTAGAAGACATGATACTTTGAAAACACTAATCTCAACAGCGTTATTTCCATAGATTGGATGCAGTCCAAGGAGAATATCGCGGACCCTTTGACGAAAGGTTTGTCCAAGGAGATAGTTAGTAAAGCATCGAGGGGATGGGGCTTAGGCTCAAAATTAAACTTGCCATGAAGGATACTCAACCTTGCCGATCGAGATTCCAAGATCAAGGTTTCGAATGAGACAACTAATTCATGGTGGGTAAAGGTAAACACTATCGTGAGAATTTCATTCTCTTGTCCCTTCCCTATGGTGTTGATGTGATAGTGTGACTCCATGTGGAGGATGATTTTAAATAAGTCTTAATGAGTTCCATAGTTTCAATTAAGATTGAAGTGGGGTGTAGCAAGAAACACTCTTGATGGAACTCACCTATCCAATGTGGAAGTGGGGCCGCTTCCTATGAGAATCGAGCCAATTCTCTAGAGCATCTCGAGAAACAGGATATGTCCAGGGCCAAATTGGACAAAACGGCACGAACTTAGCAACACCAGGAGAATATCATGTGTGGTCATTGTCGCGACTACACCAACGCTATCGATTCAAGACTAGGTTCACTTGTTTAGCTAGTAGTTCCCTGAACTTCTCACTAAGTAAGGGTTCAAGACCTCATGGACACCTTTGCCTAAATGGTATTTTCCTTACTCGATTTTTTCGTTTTCCGAGATTTCATTCATGTGGGGATTGTTGGAGAAAATGAGTTTTAATTAAAAGGTTTTATGGTCTTGGTGTGGTTTGATCTAATGACCTAAGGGTCTAAGGATGCTCACTCATTTTTGGGTGAATGAAGTGGAACCTTTAGTCCCACATTGTGGAAAACTAAAGATGAGCTTCACTATATAACCATACATTTATGTATGAATTGTAAAACGTGGGTGGAGCGGGTGGGCAAAAATACATATTTTTACTCATGCGATATGCGCGTATGCCATGCACCAAGTTCCTTTTCTACACGGATTTATTTTTGGCGAGTTTTTCTTTAGAAAATTAATTCCAAAATTAATTCTTAATAGTTCTATTTATGGTAAAATTCCTTTTACTTGTTTTTGAAGAAAACCAAAACCTAACTTGATTTGCAAGTATTTCATCCTATAAATACAACCCGAAAATCTGTTTTCAACACACCGAAAAATTCTTCTTTTATTCTAGGGTTTTCCCCAGGACGTTTTTATCTCCTTCCCCGTTGTCGAGTTCAAGAGAGGGTAACTTGCATTGTGCTAACTCAAGTTATATCGGCGCCTTATCCTGGACACATCTTCGCCGTGAGGGGTTTAGCATTACTCAACTCGAGTATACCCGCGAACTAATGTGTTAAGGACAACTTGTTGAACCTTGTGATTCCTCGCCCTCGTCAAGTTATTTTGGTAGAGTTGTTTCGCATTAGTTCTTTACATATTATTTTCGATACATCTAACGTGCTGTTCATTGTTGCAAGATCCCAACAGCAAGTTGGGTTGCAGACAGTGAGAGGAAGATTTGATTTGAAGTTAAATTCTATGAGCAAAGCCATGTGCAACAATACAATCATAAATCATGTAGGTCCAGGCCAGAACCTTTCCAGATTGCGCTGCTGCATGGCTCTTCTTTACTTCTAAACCTCAAAGTCCATTTGAAAGGACAATCCAACAAACTTCTTCTATAAATACCCACAGCCTTAAAGCAATCATATCCATCTTCAAATTCTTCAATTACATCTTTCAGCACTCATCAAAAGCAAAATTCTCACATCTGTTCTTGTTAATCATTAATCTCTTTGCCAAAATGGGTCTTATGCGTTCAATGGTTTCACAATCAAAGCAAATTCTCAGACTACACTCTCTTAGAAACCAATCATCATCGGCAGTTCCTAAAGGACATTGCGCTGTTTACGTCGGAGAAACCGAGAAGAAGAGGTTTATTGTTCCTCTATCTTACTTGAACCATCCTTCGTTCCAAAACTTGTTAAGTTATGCAGAAGAAGAGTTTGGGTTCGATCATCCAATGGGAGGACTCACAATTCCTTGCAACGAAGACGCTTTCATTGATCTGACTTCTCAACTGAATTCTTCCTGAGGACTAAGATTAATGGGATAGTAGTTTCAGTAGCTTAACTGTAGACAATTTTTTTTTTTAGAAAGGGTTGTTTCCAAGTTCCGACCCATGTAATTAACATACTACTTTTTTTCTTGGGAAGAGTAAAATTGAAATACTCTCCCATTGAAAGTACCAATTAATACAAAATTCTCTCATTTCGATAATTCCATCTACTGTTTTGCATAATTTTAATCAATTGTGTTTGGATGAGCATCTACACTATAATCCTGCTGCAACAGTACAGTAAATATTGCTAACCTTACAATGGAAATTGAGCTTCTGTTATTTTGCCGTTAAAAATTCTTGTCATAAGTTTCTTCCCAAGGTGATGATTTAACGAAATCAGATCTAAAAAATTATGTGTCAGAAAGTAACAGAAAACTTGGGAAGTTCACTTGTCAGGTCTTCTGACTGGCAAAAATTTGCACGAGTCTCTCTGATTTCGAACAGAATCAGCACAGATTTTTTTAGGACCTTGCAGGGAAAATGATGAGCTGAGATCACGAGAGCATGTGGGGCTAGCTAGAATGAGTAGGTAAATGTGAAATTCACTTGGGCCAAAAGGTACACAGTTGTGTGTTCACAAAGCCGATGTAGAAGTAAAAATCTTGATTTATTGCACGCACCCTCCTGAAATGGGCAGTTAGTAAAGGGTATCTTTGAACTAGAGTCTCAGATAGGGCAGATTGAAGAAATGATAGGCCAAGATCATGTTGTTCATTGGGAATTGAAGAGAGAAGAACGAGCAGACATCGAACGATTGATTTCTATTTCTCGTTATCGTGGAATTCGTCATCAAGAAGGATCGCCCTTACGTGGGCATTGTTGGAAATTTTGGGCTAAAACAGAGGATGAAACAATAAGAGAAATGTTGTACTTCCGGCTTCAAGGCTCGATTAAGATTCTTTAGACAATTATTTCTACCCTCCCAATATCAATTGTTACAATGGATGCGAAATATCAAGGATACAATGAAGCCTCTATAACAACGTAATTGATTCAAGGTTTGTACCCCTTGACCCAACCAAGAACACACAAGAATAGGATTCGATGATGCTTAAGAGAGAAAAATAGAAAGTATTTAATATTTTTCATTGTATGAATGAAAACAAATCATCACTACTTATAGGGAACTCATGCCTATTGGGGATGCCTCTTCACTACCAAAAGACATCAATAGTGTCTAATGAGAATGGATATGTCTTTTGTAAACCATCACACCCTTGAGGTGCCTCTTCATCTCCAACTAACATCCATCAGTGTTTATTCTACACAGACACTCCCCCCGTTGTAGCGGCAAACCGTAAAACGAAAACCATTTATTTTCCATGTTATTGAAAATATCCAACAATCTCCCCTATTTTCAAAAACCAAAAAAAATAAAGTAAAACTTACAAAATCGAGTGGCCGCATCACTCAAATGATCGCCACGTACCAGTGGGATCAAAGCCAACGTAGTTCAAGCAGAGTTGGGAAATAAGCATCATCGTTGAAAACAGTACATAAATGATAGGTATCTTTTGGATTTGAACCTTCACTTAGTGCAAGAATTCAAAGCCTTATCGAGGTTCTAATGGTGAAACTAGTCTTGAACCAAGTACCCCATGTGATAAAATCTAATCAGACACATACCGATTTCGTAGATTGTGTGTTCTCGTAGCTCAAACACGTTAATGGCCATGTGCTATATCCCGGATTCATGAGTCTGCTTTAGAGAACGGTCTTATTCTCTTAGAAAACAGCCTGGATTTCCATACTCATATAGGTAAGTCTCGAAGGTGTTTCGAGACACCTTGTGATAAAAGTTAGACTTATTAAGGATTTTCATCCATCCCTTTTTCTTGCATCCCCGCACTAAAATGTAGTAAATGAGAAGTTTTATACTTAGTGCACCATAATCACTTCCATAACTTGTTGGTACCACATTGAACCTTGTTTATCCTTTTCAAAACATAGGTTGGGTTTCTATATGGGTGATCAACCTTCCTTCACGTACCTTAGTCCCATTTCGTATACTTCATTGAAAACATTTTCTTTGGGAGACATTCCATAAATAGGTCTCACAAGTTTTTCTCCGTTTCAATGGTTAACCGCAATTACTCCTTTCTTGAGTAATTGACTTACTGTTCAATGTACAAGACTTGTATGTCTTGAACTTTTATTATAAGTCTTTGTTGGAGACGTTATAGATGATAGCCTGATTCACAATTAATCAAGACCGCTTGAGATGGCTTCTTCCAAAAATGGGATATCTACAAGTTAGGTTCTAAGTCATTCTTCCTCGTTAATTGCATCCATTTATGCAATCAATTTTGACAAAACATTATTAAAAATGTTCCTATTTGATTTTACAAAATAATTGTAACTTCTCTAGTGATCTTAATTAACATTTACGCTTAATTCACAAGAAGTCATTATGACTTGCATACACTAGAGGCATAGAAAATTTGTAGGCAACTTACTTGCTATTTCAACAAGCATATTATCACGATGAGTAACTCCTCTACTCATGCCCAATCCTCTACAAATTTATACCCAATTACATAGACAATGTCTAATTAACATTTTACATTATGTAATGCAAATGTTTATAATTTATGCATCGGTAACATCGTAACACCTCATCGTTGGATATTTGGTCGCGCGCCCAATCTTCCAAAATTTGTTACATATAACCTATATTTCACCCTTTCAATGTCATTTAAGACATGCCAACTTCCAAAATTTGGAACCTATAATTCTTATCGCAAGAACTATGCTCATATCGCGCAATTGGTATATCGACAATAATGACGATCTTGGTTGTAAAATTAACAACCGGAAAATTTTATGACATTGTCATAAAATTTCTCCCCCCTCGCGATAATTTTTAAATGCAGAAAAGCAAATAATTTCTTAACCGTCATGAAGCACAATTGCTTGCGGACTTGCGTACACCCATAATTTCTAAATAGAAATCTTCAAATCCAATGCATTGGTACAAATGCCATTCTTTGGACTCGGCTCTCTTATGTATACTACCCTTCCAAGAGTGTCTGTCCATTTTGGATGCCCACAAGAATGTTTCAATTCCAGAAAATTCACAGAGTAATCCTACACATGCAATTCCAAAGAAGAAGAAAAAAAAAAATCAAGGAATCTTCAAATCCAAAATACAAATGATACTCGCACCGGTTTTGGATTTGGCTCTCGTTTGCCACTAATGGAAGTTGTCTATCATCTTGGTGACATCCTATCCTTGAAATGATAGGAATCCTCTCTCGGCATAACTTTGTTTTGCCGGTATATTTTGGTTACATTTCAAAATATGTAAATGCTCACACAAAAGGAATGTGATAATCCGTCACCCATAATGCCAAATTCATTCACTACCGGAAAACAAAATGTAATCTCAAAAAAACTCACCGTGAAGTTTTTACTCAACACATGAATCCTTTTTGCGAACCCGTTCTTCACATAAAATAGTAACCTCAATAATGGGACTCGATGTCGGAGCGTCAAATCACACACCGATCCGGGGAAATCTCATTTCTTTTCCACGACATTTCATGATCATTCACAGATATCATGAAACAATCATAGTGACGCTGTGCATTCCCGTACTATGAGGATTACTCACAAATGAATGACATTTCGTCATTCAGGCTCTTGTATCATCATAAAATGTGATGAAACTCCTGTTGCTTTTAAAGATTGGTGTCTCACTTCTCTGGGTGTCATCGAGTTCTTACAAATATACTCAAATCAGGAAAGAACTACATTCGCTGCAACTGTACGTCTTCCATAACTCTAACTGTCATTTCTAATTCAAATCTTTCAAGCACACATTTTGTGCTACTCCGTCCAGGAAGGGAAATGATATCTCTTATACTAATTTGCAATTAAGATGACATCTCTTTGCAAGAGTTATGTCCCTTAGAAGGGATAAACAATGTCAACGATCAGAGAAGAGAGTAACGGTTTGTCTTATAACCGTCAAGTACCCCCAAAAGGTGTCTCTGTGCAAATCAACACAACTCTTCTTCACACATGAAAACAGTGTCCATGCAATTTATATGGAATTAAAACATAAACAGACAGAAGAAGATCAATTTGTGCCGCCATAAATAATCTTAAATGATGATCACTAATCGTAACAGATTATCATGCACCGATTCATATAATTAAGATGGATGATAGATCAATGAGTCAATACCTATTCTTCTCTCATTAAGATTATTCAAACAGAAGTGTGAACTGTGAAGTCATACAAACAAAATTCCATCCTGCATCAACTTTTCCACTGAATGCATATATACAGATCCGAATAATGGCAACAGCGAAAACATGTACATTCAACTCATGGCATGTATATATGGAGAAAAGTCACACAGAGAGTGTAAGTATGTCATGCATTCAATTCCGAGATTTAGAATCATTGGTCCAAATGTGCATAAGCATGTATCTAGTAAGTGGAGAAATAAGAACAATATATGAATGCATTCATACTGCAGAAGTGCATGCTTTCTTAACAAAACTTCCAAAATCAAATTTCCCAAGCAACCGGAAACGAATGTAATTGTCTTTAAGATTGTTGGAAATAATATGCGGTTTCGGTTTCTCGAAAATCTTGTTCATGCAACAAACAAAATACTAACAAGAAGAGAGATAGAAAGACTTATCGGATTGGTTGATCGAGGCGAGGCAATCCTCTTTCCTTAAAGACAATTCATCCCCGCATACGGTGCTCACTGTTCTACGGATGTCGCCTTCCAAGATACAACGATCACGCCTTATAGTAAGTAGCACTACAATACCATTAGGCCAGCGAATGTTGACAATTACTGTGCTCTTAAGTGACTCTGACTCTTGACTTCAAAACTGATTTTTGTTCTCTTCTAACTTTTTATGGCCTCGGTAGATCGGAGTTTCAGTCCAATGGAAAACAAAACCCGGTGGGGACGAATATTTATCATCAGTTTTGTCTTAATCCAAACTCTTCCCTCGTATCCTCAAAGTATATCTTTCTTTAAAATCGTCCTTAACCTTAATTGTTTCACCCCTTCTCTATCGAAACTAATTGTCTAAAACTGTTGGAAATTTTGGGCTAAAACAGAGGATGAAACAATAAGAGAAATGTTGTACTTCCGGCTTCAAGGCTCGATTAAGATTCTTTTAGACAATTATTTCTACCCTCCCAATATCAATTGGCGATTACAACAATATGCGAAATATTGCCGTCGGATACAATGAAGCCCTATAACAACGTAATTGGATTCAAGGTTTGTACCCCTTGACCTAACCAAGAACACACAAGAATAGGATTCTGATGATGCTTAGAAGAGAGAAAATAGAAAGTATTTGATGTTTTTCATTGTATGAATGAAAACAAATCATCACTACTTATAGGGAACTCATGCCTATTGGAGATGCCTCTTCACTACCAAAAGACATCAATAGTGTCTAATGAGAATGGATATGTCTTTTGTAAACCATCACACCCTTTGGGAGGTGCCTCTTCATCTCCAACTAACATCCATTGTGTTTATTCCCAAGACAGGACACTCCCCCGTTGTAGCGGCAAACCAGAAAACGAAAACCATTTATTTTCCATGTTATTGAAAATATCCAACAGGTATTTCTAGTGAGAATGGAGTTTTCTACGCATCTTGAACCTGTTAAAGTAGAGCTTGCTTGCATACAAGAGCAGATGATTGGAAGGGCTAAATCCCGAAATAACATTTCAAGAATCCTACAAACGAGATATGAAATTCTAATGCTGAATTTTCATGCCTTGATGACGGACGCAATAAACGAAAGATGCGCAGTAGTAACAAATAGTGCAATGATCATATAGTAGTATCAGGTAAATCTACCAGGATGGTGTGTATAATCAAGCGATGTTTGGACATATGCATGTATTTATATCTCTGTTTTGAAATGTAGGCCCAGTGCTCTTGTCATGGTTACCTCTCTGATAATTGGAAACTAACTGCAGCATCACATGCGATAATTGATACTCCCTTGAAGTCCATAGATACCTGCACACCATGAACCATTCATATTCAGGTTGCCAAATATTGATGTTTGTAAGGTCCTCACGATACTAGCTCAGTATCCTGGCTTTGCAATTTAAACAACAGCCACGAATTTGTCCATGAAAAAGCATGCATGTTCCTAGTGGAATATATGGTTGGGCTACATTATTTTTCAGATATGGCTACAGTCAACTTTATTACTACTAGCTAGCTACTACACAATCACAATGATGAAGAAACATTCAATTCAATGAATAAAAACCCTAAACAACAAAAGATAAAACATAAATCTTTTGTAACAGTTCTAAAAAATAGCATCATATATTGCTCATACAGAAAAGAAAAAAACATAGGCTTTTGTTAACATTTAGACACAATTATCTTTGAATCTCATTGGCCAAATGATGAAGAAAAGAATGGGTCAAATCAGATTTATTTCTATATTTCTGTTTTGTGGTTCCCACACCATATGTTCTGTTATCCCAACTTGACTCTGTACTATCTGCAGCTCAGCTCATCTCCCAAGTTAACTATCCACCCTTAGCTATACAATGGTAGGTCATCTAATCATTGACTGTCACTCCCCATGCACTAAATGAAACTTCTATATATGGAGAGGAAAACTTAGAAATATTCCAACACCTTTCGGCACACTCACTCGACACTCAGTCAGCACTCAGCAGTCAGCAGTCGCTTACCAAATATCAAAATCTAAGAGTCCATAAGAAGATGGGTATTCGTTTTTCTGGAATGGTTGTGCATGCCAAGCAAGTAATGAGGTGAAAAACAGTTCCAAGTTCGCACAAACATGTAACCCGGGTCGTGTCAAAATTAAAAAAAAAACATGTAACCCGGGTTGCCACCACAATAGATGTTCCGAGAGCCCACTTCGCTGGGAGAGATGAATCAAAATAAGCGATTTATTGTTCCAAAATTCTTAGTTGAAGCGTCCTATCCAGTTACTGTAGGGTTTTAACACTTAGGTACGGGCTTAAACTGAAACCATGAATTTTGGTCGAACGGATTTGCTCACATACTAATCTGTATACCTAATACCTTGATGTCGCCAACAACATATTTACAGTAAGAAAACCTGGGCAAAAGGATTCGACCTGTAGGTCACGCAAAACCAAGAAATTTCGAGATTAGGTTCGAGCTTTGATAGTTTGATTTTGTAATTAACTCATTCATAGAAAGAAACAATTGAGCAATGTCGATCGACAAGTTGGTTTCCCAATGGTCCCTTGTGTCATTTTTTCACTGAATGGATTGTACTACTAAGATAATTAATTAATCATGTCAAGTTGGTAAGATACATCCATTTATCATCGTTGTTATGAGAAGTATACCCTTAGCCGGCCTTATAGCTCATCTCAGCTTCTTTGTTTGTACTTGTACCGTGCTACACCTTCCCATGCCTTTGGTTTTTCTTTTGTCTCTTTACGCGTAGGATGACTCTCGCGGTCCACAAAAAAGATTAATGTTTTGAGCAGTGCTCTCCCGCACCGTTTTGCGGGAGAGTTAAATGAGCAAGCACACTATTGGCCATTAGATCAACTAACCAACCGTTAGATTGCCTCTGCCTTTACTTTTCCAGTTGTATACAACTGTCCAACTTAGCAAATTAGAGTTAGGTCCTTATAAAAAAAAAATTAAGATAAATAAACCAAGTGTATTGCTAAGGACTTGTTTGCTCCAACATAACTTAGCTCATGAGAAGCCTGTGAGAAACAAAGCCATGGCAAAGTGTGAAACCGTGGTTGCCAAAGAAGAGAACCATTAGTAGACTGCTCTGTATGTTCAGACCAGTTAGGAACTCTTTGACTCGTTAGGAGGTACTGGTAAGTTGGGAACACATACATTTTTGAGCACCACACCAATATAAATAACAATTAAAAGTAGACTTGGATTATCAAGAAGAGAGTTTCTGATAAACTCTCAAAATCAAGTTGATTTTAGACACATTTGTAGTAAAACACCATCCAAAATACATGAACCGCATATCTTTTATGGCTACAAAATGTAAAGAGAACTCAAACCATTTGTTCCTCCTTCTTGATGATACAGTAGCAAGCATTCAAATATGCGCATCCTGTACCCCATAAAAATATATTAATTAGTGACAAATAGGAAGTGATATAAATATAAAATCGTTTGACGAAATATATGAACGTAATATTACCCAACTATGGCCCGTAAGATCGATATTAAGATCGATTTCACTCATTTGACTTGGTTGGTTTGGCATGTCTGCACTTTTACTTATAGAAGAACTGTATATAGGTATAAAATAGATAATGGAGTTAGTATAATCACTATGAAAATTTTGCTAGCTAGCATAAAGAGTAGAACCTGCAAGACCGTTATTACACGAAAAACACACACCTTAAAGTTTCATATTGACGACTGCTTAGTGAAACCATCCCTGTTCGACAATGAAATGTATATGCATAAATTTAAATGACAAGATATTAATCTGTGCGTAATATGCTGTCTTGATAAAAAAAACAATCAAATTCAACCCATATAAAGTTTCAAGCTACTTTATGCAGCACAAGGGTGGTGTTTTTACTTGCACAAATTTTTTATTACTACAGGAGAAGTAAACAAATTGCATTTAGTGGATAAGGTTTAACATCACATTCATGGACACATGTTTTGGAAACTTGAAGCAAGATTCCAAAGAAAACGTTCCAACAAGACAAAATATACATTAAGATATTAGTAAGACCTCTGCACAGTAAGAGTTAGAATGGATTAGCTGTTTCTTGAGTGAACTAAGTAAGAGTTAGATAGTGGTTAATCATGTAGGACGAAAGACAAGCTTTGAAGCAAACCTAGAAGGGCATATGTCAAGCAAAAAATACACAGACGAACACATCTAAAATGAAGTATTCGAAAGGTTCTTTAACTGAGACACAAAAGCTGTACAATGGACTATATAATCAACAGATATAGATAAAAAAAAAAAAAAAACTCTATAATCAACAAATTTTAACATCCAGGTTTTTTTGTGATTGGTTCCCACAAACCGAAATGGGATCTACAAGAGGGATCCAGGATACCACAGAGTTACGAAGTCAGATTCCAACTTTGTGTCATTCTAGATTCAGAAGTTCTAATATGCTGGTGACAAAGAACAAAATTAGCAATGCAGAAACTACTACTAGATTCCAAGCATTCAAATATGCGCATTCTAAATTCATGTGTCATGTCTAGCATAAAAATGAAGAGGTTGATTTTAAGTATAAAAATGAAGAGTAGTTATGCACATACATCTTTTTGTTTTCTTTGGTTGCTTGTCTTGAGATTTGGTATTATCTAATGCGACTGATATTTTCCTTTTCTTCCGCTGTTTGT
Organism: Papaver armeniacum; assembly: GCA_023531295.1. Classification (NCBI taxonomy): domain Eukaryota; kingdom Viridiplantae; phylum Streptophyta; class Magnoliopsida; order Ranunculales; family Papaveraceae; genus Papaver; species Papaver armeniacum. Next base: position 11,378 of record JAJJWW010009342.1, on the reverse strand, counting down.
CTTGGGAGTTGATATTGTCCGGTTCAACTGATTTTGGTGTCGTAATCCTGCATATATATAAAATGAGTTAATGTTTCTTACATATTGGTACTAAGTCTACTAACTTAATTTATTACAGTACCTTGGCGAATCTTTTGATCCTTTTTTTTTGCATTCGATTCCTTTTTCTTGCGATCCCTATTAAGCTTGTCAACCCATGACTTCCTTCTACCAGTTTGCCTTTACGCTTTACGATCGGTGGTTCTTTAAGGGATCTTCGGAAATTCACTGATTTTCTACATTTTCTTCTTCTCCTAACACATCCTCACACTGTGTAACTTCAGTTCTCCATTTGGGTTTACTTGAGAGGATTTCATAACTTCCTCGATTTGTTCTAAAGCTTTCTCGTAACACTTGTACTGCCACGTTGTATACCTTGATTGATGTTGAACCCTTAACTGCAAAGTTAATCGCATCTTGGCAAAGTCTACTATACCTAACTGTTATCGTATCCTGACAATCACTTATGATTTCTTTTCCCTGTTCAAACACCACGACCCAGCATTTAGCATCTTTGGTCCACCTTTTTAGAACATGTTGAGTTGGAATATTTTGAACATTCTCGACTATGAAAACTTTTAAGATGTGTCTGCATAAGTAACCAGAAAACTCGTATAGTAGACAACTGCACTGGAGCACTCTTACTTGAAGTGTCAAATATCATTGTTCGGTGTTTATGCACATATTCATCTCTAGATACATGATAGGTGATCATTGTTCCACTTTCTTCCACTCTTTTATGAATATAAACAAAACATTCTGTTAACTGTTCTTGGAATTTATGAAAATTGTCTTTGTGTACACCAAAGCTGCATCTTTCTCAATACACATTCAAACCTCAAAACAGGGCTTGTATATGTTGTTTCATAATCCATATTATTTTCTGCCTCTCTTCTTGCAACTATCTGCTCTTCCAAACTGCAGGACAAATTCACACAAAGGCATATCTCTTTTTAAAAACCATCAAAATAAGAGTTAATACTTTCGCTTCGTTGTGTTGTATACATATCTGCACAAAATATATCACGCGTGTGGGCCGATGCCCAGTGTTCGCGTTTTTGTATAATGTCAATAACCATTTATTTTTTTCCAAATTGTGATTTTTAAGCATTGTATCCCAAGCTAGCTCAAACTGTTCAACGTTTCATATCCATATAAGCAATTGTTAAATTCTCAAACGAATTCTTTGGTCACATTAGATAAATTTTTCATAGCATTTCTACATATATGCCATAAGCAAAATCTATGACGCGTGCACTGTAGAACACGTCCAATAGCACCTCCAATAGCTGATTCTTGATCGGTAAGAATCACTTTCGGTGCTTTTTCATGCATTGCCCTCATCCATGTTTTCATTACCCATTCAAATGATTCCTCACTTTCAGAATAAAGCAAAGCGCCACCAAACAACACAGTTTGATAATGATGATTAACTCCAACAATCGGAACAAATGGCATGTCGTACCTGCTTTGTACTGTAGGTAGGATCGAAACAAACTACATCGCCAAAATAGTAATAATCCATCCTCGATTTAGCATCAGCCCAAAAAAGTTGGTCATTTGGCTTTCTGAATCAACTTGGATTGAATAAAAAAATGATGGATTCTCCACTTGTTGACGTTCAAAGTAGTTAAGTACGGCTTGGGCATCTCCACGTTTTAGCTCCAACTGACGTTTTTTACTTAGATAATTTCTTGCATCCTTTGCAAGAAATCCAATGTTCCTAACTCCACCTGATTCAACCGATAAGTAATTCATCATTTGATTTGTTTTGACACCTGCTAAACGCATGTTGACGATAACTTTTTTTGGCTGCTACTTATTTTTCTTAATGACTTAATATTGTGTCTTTTACTTGGAGAGACAAGCTTATGACTATGTTCTTCTCAAATTGAGATACAACCCACCTACCATTTTTCTTCACTATAACCATAGCGGCATTACAGTTTGCCCTTATATCAAAGATGGTTCCTTTTTCTTTGCTCAACAGGCTTAGATCTAGGATCTCGTGCCCCTTGACGATTGCAACAAATTGTGCGTCGTATCACTTCAAATGGCTCAAGTCTGGATTTGTGAGTGGTGTGCCAACGAATGCTAAATCCAGATTACCCGCATACCGATTATAGAAATTGTAAGCTTCGTATTGTGATTCAAATTCTTTTTCCGATGTATGGGCGAATACAATTGATCTCTTCATCGGCAACTCTTCAGTGTTGTTCAATGGAGCAACTTCATCAACAATCCCATCATTTTTCTCTATATCTACTGATATAATGTTCTCATTGTGTTCCTGTAGTTGCTTTTGTCTACTTCTTCTTTGTATGGAACATCCTTGGTCGCTTGAGAATCTATAAATGATCATGAAAAGCGTTTATTAGGTAAATCACTAATTCATTTTTGTGTAAACCAAAACCCTAACTCATATATATATATATAAAGATAACAAGGGTTTTGAGTTCTCTAAGAAACTGTAATTAAAAATTACTGACATATAATCATCTTAATTTCATAATAGGATTAAAAGATAATAATCAAATTACTAGCTTGATTAAAAAATCAAAATCAATCAAAAAAAAAAATCAACAGAGTTTCTTTTGAACAAGTACCTTCTTCACATGATTCTTCCAAATTATTATGTGCATTCCATACATTGAAATCAGAATCATCTTGTAAACTACGATCAAACTCGTTTGTCAAATTTCGATTTCGTCTAGGCATCATCTCCGCAGAACCGATGAAGAAGATGGGTTTTTTTTTTTATTAAGAAACGGTTTCTCTTCTTAATAGTTTAATAGTAATTATTAAGAGAATTATTATATGTTGAGGGTGGTTTTTATTTTAGACAAAAACTAAAAGGACCTAACTCTAATTTGTTAAGTTCTTTTACCTGTATACAACTGGAAAAGTAAAGGCAGAGGCAATCTAACGGTTGGTTAGTTGATCTAATGGCCAATAGTGTGCTTGCTCATTTAGCTCTCCCGCAAAACGGCGCGGGAGAGCACCTTTCTAATGTTTTAATAGGAAGGTGACTTTATATCCGCCAAGTGGAGTGCAGAAGATTGAGAGAGATTTCATGCTAAATTGTGTGGGTGAAGGAAAAATGATGTAGGACATCCGTTAGATTTAGGATTAGTATTTTTCTTATTATTTTTAGAGTTTAATTAATTTAGAGTAGTATTTCATATTTTTAGAATTACTTATTTTTATAAGTCATTTAATTCTAGAACTTTATTTATTTTAGGGATTTCTTATTTTCCAAGTTTGAGTCTTAGAGTTATTTAAATATGAGACAAGTCCTATGTACAATACACATTATTATCAATCAATATTGAGATTTCTCAACTATTCTTCTACTTTACTATCAAAATTCTTTATTCACGCTTCCGTTCTGCATTAAGTGGCATCACGAGCTTCGGCTTCGATCCTCTTATTCTTTTCATCTAAATTTCTTTACCCTTTCGTCACCTTTACGTATCAAGATCTCCGCATCTCTTCTTCTAAACCCTATTATCCTTTTATTTTCAACTACCAAAAAAAAAAAAAAAAAAAAAAAATCCGTCTCCTTCCCCAAGTCTTCACTGCGTTATCACATATTATCACGTTAAAAGTATTCATCAATTTCTTGTTTGGAATTTAAATTGCTACAGTATGTACCCCCACTTTTCTAGCTACCTAATCTTTCCCACCACCACCTTATTCCAAAACCTCATGCTTTCTACCATCCATCCACTCCCTTCTTCTTTTCACTGTCCGCAGCAGAATTTCTCCCAAGGCCAACGGCACTAAGTCCAACAGTTAACTCCTAAGCCCACTTATCTCTCTCTATCACCGTTAATAGCCCACTTATATATAACACGTCCATACTTCACCTTTGTAAACATTCACGATCAATACTAAGTTTGAAGATTTTTATCATGTTTAATTTCGACGACGTATTTCGTGAAATTGCTAAATTACACGAGGCAAGTCTTCAACATATCGCAAAAGCAAAGCTTATTTTGGATCAAATAGATTGGTCACAGTTTGATACCCTTCATGAGGTTACTCCTTCAACGATACATGTTCCGACGCCAACACTATCTTCACCGGTAATAGAATCACCATCAATAGCTTATTTGAGTTTTGAAAGTTTGTCAAGTTGAAGTACCAGTTGTTCCTATTGTTGGAGGTCAAAAATCAATCACAAAGATGTTTGTTGATCTAACGTACTCCGATAAAATTACCATGAAAGATATACCGTGCAACATCGACGACACTTTTAGTGTTAAACGATCTATTACGTGGTGCTACACTTTACTTTCATTGATGTACTCAAAGTATATTATTTGTTGGACGGGTCGTTTACAATATTTGGTGAACTCGAAGTCGACTTCTTTTCAAGATGGCGGGCATGATGTAGGACATGTTCTTGATCTTTGTTAATTCGGACGAATTCTTTTCAAGATGGCGGGCGATGTAGGACATCTGTTAGATTTAGGATTAGTATTTTTCTTATTATTTTTAGAGTTTAATTAATTTAGAGTAGTATTTCATATTTTTAGAAGTCATTTAATTCTAGAACTATATTTATTTTAGGGATTTCTTATTTTCCATGTTTGAGTCTTAGAGTTATTTAAATATGAGACAAGTCCTATGTACAATACACATTATTATTAATCAATATTGAGATTTTCTCAACAATTCTTCTACTTTACTATCAAAATTCTTTATTCACGCTTCCGTTCTGCATTAAAAAATGGTACCACCACTAAACACAAGTTGGGTCGACCAGTGAGAGGGATTTGATTTGAAGTTGAGTTCTATGAGCAAAGCCATGTGCAACAGTGCAAGCATAAATTAAGCATGTAGGTCCCAAAATCTTTACCTGATTGCTGCTGCATATGGCTCTTCTTTGCTTCTAAACCTCAAAGTCCATCTGAAAGGACAATCCAACAAACTTCTATAAATACCCACAAACTCCAAGCATTCATATCCATCTTCAAATTCTTCTATTACATCTTTCAGCACTCACAAGCAAAATCTTCACATCTCTTTGTTAATCTTTAATCTCTCTCCAAAAATGGGTCTTATGCGTTCAATGGTCTCACAATCAAAGAAAATTCTCAGACTACACTCTCTCAGAAACCAGTTATCTCAATCTTCATCAATAGTTCCTAAAGGACATTGCGCCGTTTACGTTGGCGAAACCGAGAAGAAGAGGTTTATTGTTCCTCTATCTTACTTGAACCATCCTTCGTTCCAAAACTTGCTAAGTTGTGCAGAAGAAGAGTTTGGGTTCGATCATCCAATGGGAGGACTCACAATTCCTTGCGACGAAGACGCTTTCATTGATCTGACTTCTCAATTGAATTCTTCTTGAGGACTAAGATTAATCAAATATTAGTTTCAATAGTTAAATAGTAGACTAACTTTTTTTTTTAGCAAAGGGTTGTATTCCGACCCATGTAATTAACATACTACTTTTTTTTGTCTTGGGAAGAGTAAAACTGAAATACTCTCCCGTTGAAAGTACCAATCAATACAAAATTTTCTCATTTCGATAATTTCTTCTATTGTTTTGCATAATTTTCATCAATTGTGTTGGGAGGAAATCACAATGGAAATTCAGCTTCTGTTATTTTGCCACTAATTAAATTGACCTAATCATATTAAAAAACTTTGGGTGTCGGAAAGTACCAGAAAACTTGGGAAAGTTCACTTGTTAGGTCTTTGTTACGTAGGTAACCGTGACTGGCATAAATTTGCACGAATGTCTCTGATTTTTTCAAATGTCCATGCATGCATAATATAGTGAGCCACATGCAAGGATTTTGAATGGAATTTTTGGTTAGGGTTGCGAACATGGTTGGACATGAACTTAATGCTGACCAAACTTACCAAGTTCCTTCTCAACCAAATAGTAAAATGCTTAACGTGTGCTAGAACAGTGGTTTTGCATATCAAAGTTTGAATTGTTCTAGCACAAATTTCATATCTATTTTTATTCGATTGGTTCCATGAATTTGATTCCCTCTTAATTATCCGTAGGACCCAATAATATTGGATTGTGGAATCAAATGACAAAACCTAATTCGGTGCTTACCACCTTACAGAAACAGTACCATTACGTGTTACAGTACTACAATGCGATCTTTTCTATCACCAGCACTAAAGAGTAGGGTCTTAATACTCTAATGTATTTTTGATCGAACATGTCTCCACTATGTTTATACTTTGAAGATCCATGTATATATTATCCATTATTTTGAGTTAGTCATTACAAAGAGACTAATGTCTTTGACTCAGAAGAAAATGTATACATGTTGAACCCAAATTAAGATGTATTTGACAGACTTTACAGCTTAGTTGCCTCCATCTGCACATACAAATTAGTTGTAATATGCTGCATTATAGGACCTTAACATAGTGTGAACAAATTTGACCATCCAAACAACTTTGTTTTGGTCGTAGACCAATGCCAATTTCCTGTAGAAGGAGATGATCACAATTAAAAATCATTATCCTAAATGAGTCAACTATATATATTACAAACTACAGTAAAACTGTGGCCGACTTATCGACAATATATCAGGAGCTAGTTGGGATAGTGGCTTGTAAGGTACATGTTATGGGGAACCCTGATTAAGTTCATACAAAAAATCAGTACATGTATTTCAGGAGCAAACTACAGTGAAACTGCGAGCGCTCTATCGACAATTTATCAGGAGTTGGGAGATAGTGGCTTGATGATAATCACATGTTGTAGGGAACCCTGATTGATTTGGTGAGTAGATAATAACATGAAAATGTTTCTGGAAAGAGGGATAGTTGATTGGATTGGAATTTGGAATACATATATAGCTAGTGGAATATATGGTTGGGCTTGGGCTACATTATTCAGATGTGGCTACTGTCAACTGTATTACTACTAGCTAGAATCACAATGACGAAAAAACATTCAGTTCAATGAATAAAACCCTAAACAACAAAAGAGAAAACATAAATCTTTTTAACAGTTATAAAATATGGCATCATATATTGTTCATACAGAAGAAAAAAAAAAAAAAAAAAAAAAGGCTTTTCTTAACATTGGCCAGATGATGAAGAAAACAATGGGCCAAATCAGATTTTTCCTATATTTCTGTTTTGTGGTTCCCACCCCATATGTTCTGTTATCCCAACTTGACTCTGTACTATCTGCAGCTCATCCCCAAGTTAACTATCCTTAGCTATACCTCTTTGCATGGTAGGTCATCTAACCATTGATTCTCATTTCCCATGCACTAAAATGAAACTTCTATAGAGAGGAAAACTTAGAAATATTCCAAGGCTTCTCAGTACACTCACTCAACACAACAACTTACCAAATCTCCAAATTTAAGAGTTCTTTAGAAGATGGGTATTCATTTTCATTTAAAAAAAAAAGGTATTCATTTCATGAAACGGTTGTACATGCCAAGACAGCAATGAGGAGAAAAACAGTTTCCATAAACTTTGGTTTTACCTATTTCCAATTGGGCTATTTTGCGTTTTCTCCCCTCCCAAGATCGCTAATTTGCGTTTCCTCCCAAATAGATTGAAATTAGTGTTTCCTCCCGCCGTTACATTTTCCATCCAATTTCCAGTTAGCTGAGTCAGCACTATTGTACACGTCAAAAAAATATGCACGTGCAAAACGCAGTATCCGAAATACCCTCACTCACTAATTTAATCTAACGGTGTTGGATAACTTGAGAAAATGAATGGTGGAGATTCACAACACAAAAGACTATGTCTTTTCTTCTCCGCACATACCTCTGGTTCAAGCTGCAGAACATACTCCTAACGAGCAAACTGATTCTTACACCGTCAATGGTGGTTTAACATTATAGTCCAATACCTGCAGCAACTAAAATCAAGATGAATTCGTGGATATGAATTGTATTGTATAGGCAATAAAGAACAGTTAATATCCCAATTAAAACCAAAGGAAAATCCCTAGTTCCCCCGATTAAAACAATTAAATTCCCTTGATTTTACTTCTTGGAATCTCTCACTGTTAAAGAAGATAATTGATCTAATTACAACTTTTAGGATTTACAGAATCAGCGATGGGTGAATTGGAATCCGAAAACACTTTTGGGGGAAATTTAGGGTAAAGAATGTATGTGTTAGAATGAAATTAGGGGAAATCTGGGAGTTCTTCATCTGGCTCGTCATGAATCGATCTTCATCCTAAGAATCGAATGATTAATTTTGGTGTCGTTGTTGCGGATTTGGGTGGATTAATTAAAACAGGAGATGCGCCAACTGGGAGACTACAAACTTCTCGAGCTTCATCAATTTGTGGCCACAAAAAACATTTACTGATCTGTTAGTACAATCATCCTTTGATTTCTTCACTTTTTTATTTGCATTCCCTATTTCCCTTGTTAGTACTGCTTATGTTCAAGTCTTGTATCACCAAATCAAATTGGAAGTATCAATAGAAAATTTTGATCTCTCCTCCAAGCAAGCAGTTCATATCTCCTTGCCAAATCTGCCGATATTTTGTCGATTGCTTCCCCACAGCATAAAGATGAATTGGCACCGTGTTTAAGTTATGAAGATGAGCAGAGAAACCAAAATCGGCGCAATTGTTAGCGAAGAAGATAAGGGTATTTTAGGAAATTTATCGAAATATATGCCACGTGTACAATAGTGCTGACTCAGCTAACTAGAAATTGGATGAAAAATGTAATGGCGGGAGGAAACGCTAATTTCAATCTATTTGGGGAGGAAACGCAAATTAGCTATCTTGAGATTGGATGGAGAACGCAAAATAGCCCTTTTTCCAATTCCTATTTTTCTATTTCCCATCTCTTTCGTAATTTCAAAAATCATTTTCTTTTCAAATCAGGTTTTCCCTATGTCTTTACCTACAAGAGTCAATGAACTCGACTACACTATTACCATTATTATTTTGTCTTCTTGTTCGTCACTCTCTATTTTTCATCAAATAAAACAAAAAACTATCAAGTTAAAAATCGTGGGTTGAATTCCTATCCATTATTATTATCATAACACACCTTTTTATTATTATTATTATTTCTAAGGTTTAATTCGCCAGAGAATAAGATGAATTAAACGTGATTAACATATAAACCAGCTATGAAACGACTACAAATGATGACAATTTAACAAATTTTGGCCAGGAAAACTATAGTAGATACTAATTGAAACAGTATACATATGAATGTATCATATTACAATTGAGAAGCAAGATATATACTAATTCATTAATCATATGTACGTATAAAAAACTTATCGCTGACCATGATAATTGTTTAGCTCAATTAATATATTAGCTATCAGACAATCCTTAAGTTACATATCCAAGGGACTTCCAAACTCTCCATGTATCAAGCTTTACACAATCAACGAGGTACCCAATTTAACTTAATCATTATAATGGCCTATAGGAAAGCTCATGGAGAGACTAGTTCATCAAAAAAAGCTTTAAGAAGAAAATTATAGTAGTCACTCAAAATAGAGTTAATCAATGAAAAACAATCAGGCCCAAAGTGAACGATTAGTTCATCATCACAATAGTACCAACAAAATCAAATTTAAACATGAATTCCTACATATAGCTAGTCACACACTTAGAAAATTACCACTAGGTTTAGTTTTGACCTCGTTTTGGGATCGATTTTGCTTTAACATCCGTTTCCATAGGTGGCATCAAACAAAACTAAAAACAAATATTAGAAAAATGGGATTGAAGGTTACTGTGATTGTGGAGACGGAGTAGAAGTACTTGTGGGGAGATGGAGAAGAAGTGATGATGCACCTTAGGTTTTCTCTTTATTGGGTGTAAATAAAATGTCAAACGGATGTTACTTGGGATATGTGAGAATACACGTGGGTGGTAGGGATGATTGGCGAAAATGCTATATAAACCAGCGGTGTAACAGGTGAATAACGGCGTTGATGACGTATCTCCTGGCGAGACGGAGAGAGGTTGTTCATTATTTTTTTCCACGTCACTTTTGAGTTAAAATAAGATTTTCTTTATAATTCTTCTGAAAAAAATCCTTCTATCTTCAATCATCTTTCACATAACTTTACGAAGTTTTGCATCCGTTTTCAATCTTGATAATGATTCAATTTCACTCTGCTATTTTTTTCTTCAATCTTTACTGACATTTCTCATTCGATTAAAAGTCAAAACAATTAGTGATTCATATTGTTATTTTGATCAAGCTAAATTATAGATGAAGAAAATTGGTGAGCTATATTTGATAATGGTTAGCAACAATGGAAATTGAAGGATTAGGGATCGTTTTGATTGATCAGGTAATTTTTTTATCGCTATGTTTGATAGTCATCGGATTATGCTCATTTGAATTTATATTAGTTAATCCTCGAGAAACTATGAGTTCTTGATATTCAAAAGGAGATATCAAATTGGTAAGGAAAAACTTGACCCTGATCATAAGTTCCCATGACAAAAAAAAAAAATTATTAGGAAATTAAAGGATTTATGTTTGAGATCGGTAATTGATGGATCAGACAGAAGTCGTTAGGGTTTTATATACGGAAATTGATGAAACAACTTTGATGCCACGAGATGGTTCAGTGAATGTATGCTAAGTGCTGATGATACTTTTAAAACTAGAGATCCTAGTTTTATTCTTGATGGAGCATCAAGGATTACTTACTGGTTTTACCAATGCTTCGTGATGAACAAAGTAACAGAGAGATAATTTATTTTATTTATGAAAACGTGGCACAAAAAAAGTATCTCTCTCCACCACATCGACGCCATGTCAGCAAATCGCTGTTACTTAGCTGTTATACAACTGTTCACCTAGCACGATTGGATTATTGGGGATGGGAATTAATATGGATGGGAAATAGGGAAAGTAAGGATTGGAAATAAGGAAAACCTAAACTTTTATCCCTGTTCCCAGTGCAATAGATTTCCGGAGAGGACACTTTGCCGTTTATGTTGGAGAGATGAATCAAAATAATGCATCGATCCTTTGTTTCAAGACTTGTTATTTGTGTTCGACCATTTGGTTCAATTTATTTTTCCATATTAGTTGGCTAGGTTTTCTCTGTGGAAAAGCTAGCTAAACCAGTGTCCTTTAAGTAGTACCTTCCGAAAATGTACTCATATCCGATTCTTTGTAGGTTTTAACACTTAGATACGGGCTTAAACTCCATACATGAATTTTTTGTCGAATCGGATTTACTCACATAAATCTAAACATATGAAAGCAATAATTTTCATTCAACTTAGGAAATTGTCCGTGAGATATAAATGTTGAACTAATCCAGTATACCTTGATGTCGCCAAACAACCTATTTAGAGTAAGAAAACCGGGGAAAGGATT
>JAJJWW010009341.1:0-61807 GCA_023531295.1 Papaver armeniacum | reverse complement strand
TGTATATTGCCGTGGTTTCTGAAGCTAAGGTTAGTGTTGGGTTTTCTCCGATTCTATTTTTCTTTTTTATTGTAAGATGATGATCTCTTACGCTAAGAAAATATCTTGAGTTTTTGTATATTACCATACCAGTTGATGCTTTTTGAAGCCAACCCCTTGACACTTGAGACTAACTGAGATGTAGTAAACCAATCTAGCCCATGCCTGCAGTGCAGGCTGTAGAAAATTGATTTAAGATATTTAACTACCATTGACTTCACAACTCGACGTACACCAATAATAATAGTGCTTCATATAATTTGGAACTATAACATTTCTGTAGACAGGTATATTAGTCTCATCATAGCTATGAGTTCATAACCACGAAGGGTATTTTGGACTTCCAGCACAGTTGACTCTCTCAGGGTGCTCTCGTGTTTGACAATTTCCTTCCTCCCGCTTCTTCTTCTTCTTCTTTTACTTCTTCATTATCCAAAATCAACACATTTTTTTACTTACCAGGAATTCTTCGAATCAAGACAGTCATATCATTCATTCATTTGTTTCAGTATTTTGTTAGTTTTCTCTTGTCTAAATCTCTGAAACTGAATTCTGAATTTGAAGAGTTGAAGTATGCCCGATCATCATCATCTTCATCGCCACCACCATGAACGGGATAGAGATAAGAGAGAAGAAGATGAAGATGAAACGGAAGAGTTCAAGGTGGAAAAATTGAAGGATCAGATTGTATCATCAAGAGAAAGCCGTTTTGATCTGATGACAAACGAGTTAGGATTGGAGAATCAGAATGTTCGCAGAAGATTAATCAGTAGAGAAGATGTCATTAATGGGATTAAAGGATTTGTCATTCATCCAGACAACAGGTATGCTGCCAAAACACTTAATCCTAAAGTATGTTTTTTGGTTTTTAATTTTTCTTTTCTTTTTTTAGCCCAATTTTTTTTTTTTTTGTTTTTAAATGCTCTCCTCGATTATAGTGACATTCACCACAGTAAAATACATTCCCAAGCTTTATCTTAAGTATGAATGGTTGCCGATGTAACAATTAGGATGTTACTTCGAGTCTATGGTTAACTGACCAAAATACCGAAAGGCTTGCAAATCTTTCGGCCTTATCTTAAGTCTATGAAACTATTTATCATTGCAGAAAATGTTTGAAGAATTGGATTGGTACCAAATTACACGGGATGTACCAATCCAATTCTTCAAACATTTTCTATAAGTTAACAGCAAATTTTTAAGAGGTCTTCGGAAGCAGAAGTAGAAGTAAAAAAAAAGCAAGATACAAAAAGTTGTTTATGTTTAGAAGTCATTATAAAATTTCATACCCAAACTAACTTCTTATATTTTAAGTTTTTTTTTTCACAAATTTGGTTTAAAAGACCAAAATTAAAATTTCTTGGGTGAAAATGACAATTAGATTTTGATACTTTTTAAATGGACAAAAATTTAAAAAATAACGGGGATGAACTAGGTTTAATCCCGCTCATTTTCAAATACTTTTTCTTATTTTTAATTTACACAGGATTTATCCAGGTTTCTCATCCTCGCTATTTTTAAGTTTTGCGAGGATGAATCCACCATCTTGTTATTTTTTGTGTCTATTTCACCCATAAAATTTTTTACTCGTCCATTTGAACCGTGTTTTAATTTTTTTTGGACAAATGACCCATTTTCCGTTTTTTTTTTTTTTTTTTTTTAAGTTGAAAAGCTACTTTAAGTATGTGTATCTAAATCGGCTAGAACAACGAGTTAATTTTCATTTTTTCAATTCCATTTACCGGCAGAGCAAAATCTTCGATATCCCTTTACGAGTTTCACCATCTCTACCATGATTCCTTGAAATCGAATAATTCTTATTCAATCACATCGGAGTCTAAAATTCAATTCCCAAAATCGAATTTCTAGGATTCTACTGTTTCGCAAGTTGTTTGATCCGTTTTCTACATTTATTTAACTTTTAAAAGTTTTTTTTTTCCTTTTTTGTGAAGTTGAAAAGCTACTTTAAGTATGTGTATTTAAACCGGCTAGAACAGCAAGTTAATTTTCATTTTTTCAATTTCATTTACCGCCGGAGCAAAATCTTTGATATCTCTTTACGGGTTTCACCATCCCTACCATGATTCCTTGAAATCGAAGTATTCTTATTCAATCACATCGGAGTCTCAAATTCAATTCTCAAAATTGAATTTCTTGGGTTCTACTGTTTCGTAAGTTGTTTGATCCGTTTTCTACATTTATTTAACTTTTAAAAGTATTTTTTTTTTTTTTTTTTGAAGTTGGAAAGCTACTTTTAAGTATGTGTATCTAAACCGGCTAGAACAACGAGTTAATTTTCATTTTTTCAATTTCATTTACCGCCGGAGCAAAATCTTCGATATCCCTTTACGGGTTTCACCATCTCTACCATGATTCCTTGAAATCGAAGTATTCTTATTCAATCACATCAAAGTCTCAAATTCAATTCCTAAAATCGAATTTCTAGGGTTCTACTGTTTCTTAAGTTGTTTGATCCGTTTTCTACATTTATTTAACTTTTAAAATTTTTTTTTTTTTTTTTTTTTTTTGAAGTTGAAAAGCTACTTTAAGTATGTGTATCTAAACCTGCTAGAACAAAGAGTTAATTTTCATTTTTTTCAATTTCATTTACCGCCAGAGCAAAATCTTCGATATCCCTTTACGAGTTTCACCATCTCTACCATGATTCCTTGAAATCGAATAATTCTTATTCAATCACATCGGAGTCTCAAATTTAATTCCCAAAATTGAATTTCTCGGGTTCTAATGGTTTCGCAAGTTGTTTGATCTTATTTTTACATTTATTTAACTTCAAAAAAAAAAAAAATTATTTTTTTGAAGTTGAAAACCTATTTTAAGTATGTGTATCTAAACCGGCTATAACAGCGAGTTAATTTTTCATTTTTTCAATTTCACTTACCGCCAGAGCAAAATCTTCGATATCCCTTTACGGGTTTCACCATCTCTACCATGATTCCTTGAAATCGAAGAATTCTTATTCAATCACATCGGAGTCTCAAATTCAATTCCCAAAATCGAATTTCTAGGGTTCTGCTGTTTCGTAAGTTGTTTGATCCGTTTTCTACACTTATAGTTTTGAAATTTTACTTAGGATTACTGAAATATAAGTTGACTCAAAAATGCAGGTGGTATGTGATATGGACAAGGATTATACTGATATGGGCAATTTATTCTTCATTCTTTACTCCGATCGAATTCGGATTCTTCAGAGGTTTGCCAGACAAATTATTCATCCTCGACATTGCTGGGCAGTTTGCTTTCTTCGTTGATATTATCATTCAATTCTTTGTATCTTTCAGAGACCCACAAACGTACCGAATGGTTTCCAAGCGGACGACGATCGCACTCCGGTTCGTTTCCTGTTCCCTAATTAGAAAAAGACATTTACTGGTGTATTGTTGGTGAAATTGTTTATGCTCTATGTACCTATATTAATGAATTTGGTGCTGCACTGCAGTTACTTGAAATCAAGTTTCATCCTGGATATTCTTGCTTGCTGTCCATGGATCTTATCTATGCAGTATGTTTTTTCCAGACTCCTATCCGTTTATCTTACATTGTTATTTTACTTTGTTAGTTGCTTCTTATGACCTGCTTTTAATTTCGACAGCTTACTTTTGGTTAACATAGCAGTCTAGGATGGCGGTTTGGCCCTGAAATTAGCCTTTAGAATTGGATCAAATTCTTATTTCTAAGAGTATTTGTTGTTTTCATCAGTCTTTTGGTAAAAAGAAGCAGTGAGATATCTCTTGTGGATAAGGCTATATCGAGTGCGAAAAGTGATACAGTTTTTCCAACATATGGAAAAAGACATCCGTATCAACTACTTGTTCATTAGGATTGTGAAACTTCTAGCTGTGGAACTCTATTGCACCCACACGGCTGCCTGCATCTTTTACTATCTGGCTACAACTATGCCAGCTGAGAAGGAAGGATATACTTGGATAGGAAGTCTGAAATTGGGCGACTACAGTTATTCGAATTTTAGAGAAATTGATCTCGGGAAACGATACATTGTTTCACTTTATTTTGCAATTGTCACCATGGCAACTGTTGGTAATTCTTCTCTTCCATTCTCTCTTTACTCATTTCTTGTTTCAAAACATTTCAAAGTGCACTACACGTCTATACTATTGTTACTTCTCCTAGTCTTAGGTCAGCGGAAGAATACTAATCTAGAAGGTTCGGGATTTACATTCATATTCTTAAACGTTAGAAAGTTAGGCGAAAAACTTTTAGGTTTTTCCATTCATATTCTTTCGATGGGCAACAAAGATAGAATCTCTGGTATGAGTTTGATCTTGCAACTCTATTTGCATTAGAAAGTTGCAGTGCCGTGTACTATGCATGCACAAAGGCAGACTTTTGTTATCCTCATTGCTGATAAGGAAATTAAGTTTTGCTCACAGGGCAAGGAACATCAACTGCGGTTAACAACATTTTGCAGTGCCACGACTAAAAGTACTAGACCACAACAAGCCTTTGTCCATTACATGTGACAATTGTTAATGTTAGAAGCTAGGGCTCAGTGTTGGCACTTCTCTTCCTTATTTCTTTGCCGCTAGGAAAGAATATTATAAATTCAAAGTAGATTGCAGAGAATCCCTTTTTTTGCTCCTAAGAGTGGAGATATAATAAAGATTATGTGCACAAGCAATATACTGAGAACCTAAAAATTGGCTTCATCAAGAAACTGTTTGTGTTTGGGTTTGTTTCATCATCTTTACCATTGCTTGTGTTTTGGAAGGAAAATAATACTAATGAGGCACCTCTGTCTTGTTTTCGTGCGCCGATTATTCAAATATTGTATCGAACAACATGTTCCATTATGATTCATGCTTTTCTTTCTTTCTTTCTTTTTTTCCAGTTGTACTGACATTCACGATTTGTAAATTTCAATCATGTCTACTAAATAAAGTCTTCCTCAACAGGCTATGGAGACATACATGCAGTCAATGTCAGGAGATGATATTCGTCATGATTTATGTATCGTTTGATATGATTCTTGGAGCTTACTTGATTGGTAACATGACAGCGCTGATTGTAAAAGGATCAAAGACAGAAAGATTTAGGGATAAAAATGGACGATATGATAAAATATATGAATAGAAACAATCTAGGAAAGGAAATCCGTGATCAAATCAAAGGTCACTTGCGGTTACAGTATGAAAGCAGCTACACGGAGGCTGCTGTTCTCCAGGATATTCCAGTTTCTATCCGGGCTAAGGTATGAAATGGAAGTCTACTATACCTAGCACACAGCGCTGGACTTTTTCTTCACTTATTCTCTTCCTAGTTGAAGTTATTCTCAATTTCAAATAATGGGATGCTAGATAGGTTCCTGTGTTTATATTAACTTAGGATTAAATGATCTGGTATGTAGTTTTCTGATGATGTAAGAGTCTGGTTAAATGGAACTATGGAAGATTGGATTCTCCAATTCCAGATGGGATTGAATCATGGTTGATCTTAGAAATTACCGCGTCCAGTAAGCTTTATGATGAGCAAAGTAACAGAAAAATTTGTAGAAGCCAGGATTTATCGACTGACATTCGACATTATTAACCTCTCTTGTCCACTCCTTTTATATGGGTTAATACTTATAATACTACTGCTGAGTTGAATGCTTTCTTTACCTATCATGCTTATTCATACCGTACTGTGTTCCTTTATGTTGCAGATTTCACAAACTTTGTACAGGGATTTTATTGAAAATGTTCCTCTCTTTAAAGGATGCTCTCCAGAGTTAAAGAATCAGATAGTAAGTATTCTATCCAACTCACTGACTGACTCATCTCTCATATAGAAAAGAAAGTTTAAAACAAGGGAAGTCAAAGATAATTGACCACTAGCTCGGTCATTTACAGAAAGGATGTTTTCGCTGAAAATTTAACACAAGATGGGCGTGTAGAAAATCTGATCCATAAGATTGTCTTGCAGTTATCTGTTGTACAAGCAGCAGTGTCCAATTATTACTTACTGTAAAATCCTCGAGATTTCATTTCTTTACAGCTTAATTAACTCTTGGATCTATTTTTTATTTTTTTTTATATCTGCTATCCCAATACTAATATAAGTACTTTGTTTGTCAAGTGGTATTGTTACAAGCGTTGTTGATTTGTATACTTCTTTCAATTTCAGCAGTTATTATATCTGTATAAGTATCTGATGTTAACTAAGGCAGCTTGTATTTTCACATTCTTCCTTTCTTTCAGGTAATTAGACTCCATGAGGAGTTTTTTCTTCCAGGAGAAGTGATTATGAAACAGGGCAACATTGTTGATCAAATCTATTTTGTTTGTCATGGTGTGCTGGTATGCATAATTTATCACATTAATGTTTCTTTCTTGACATCTTTCCATATAATTCCATCAATTCAGGAATTATTACACCTTGATTTTTTTTCCCCTAATGTAGGTATTTCTGTTTACAGGAAGAGATGGATATAGGGGAAGAGGGATCAGAAGTAACTGTCTCACTTCTTGAACCTAATAGTTCGTTCGGGGAACTTTCCATTCTTTGCAATCTTCCTCAGCCTTATACTATTCGCGTTCGCGAACTATGTAGGCTACTTCGACTTGATAAGGAGTCTTTTATAAGTATCCTGGAGACTTGTTCCTCCGATGAGAAAGTAATCTTGACCAACCTTTTAGTGGTAAGCATAACAGGGGATTGGCAGTTTGTTAGTATTTTTCACACTTTTGTTTTATCAATCGATGTTTGACATCATATGAACCTGTCTAGTCCTCTTCTTCTATGGTTAAGAGTATAGCAAAATCTAACCAGTCCTGGTAGTGCAGTAAGAAATTTCTATCAACCTTCTATCTCCAGTTTCATTTTTTCTGTATCAGACAATTAACTGTGACAAACTGACAGGGGAAAGAGTCTAATAAAGACTTTCACCGAATGAAGCAATTGGAATCTGATGTCATGTTTCATATTGGAAAGCAAGAAGGTGAACTTGCTTTGAAGGTTAACAGTGCAGCATATCATGGGGATTTGTATCACCTGAAGCGTTTGATTCGAGCTGGAGCTAATCCCAACAAAGCAGATTATGATGGAAGGACGCCTTTGGTATGGAAATTATCTGAATAGCTGATGTTCCTGCTCAATCTTTTTTACTACCTTGCTTTTCATATATCATCTCCCTAAGATAACAGAACTGAACACTGCAAATTACATTCTAGGATAAGATTACACTTTTAGATAACAAGATAAATAAAATCATTCCAAACTTTGGTTTATATTTAAAAGCTCTCATTGACCTAGTGGATCGATATTTATCTTTTAAAGCTAGTTTGACAGTGAACGAATGTCGAACTTATTCTTGTTTGGCTCTCTTTTCGACACTTGCGCTATCAAGCCAGTATGCCATGAATGTGCAAGCTACACATTTGTTTCGGGATCATTATTTTTTACTCAGTATCATCTCCTACTCGTTAAATTTTAGTTGAACACGTCTGTGAGCTTTGTCAAAGTATAAGTTCAGTTTCTGTACAGAACCTGTGGTAGTATGATCAGTGTAATTAGTTTTTGGTGCACCATGCTATGTGTCATGTATCCATGCCATGAGCCACACCAAACCATGGTTAGACTCGGTACCAGCCGAGTGGTTGCAGGGGTAGACTGCCGTTAGACGGTAATAGGGTTAATTAGGTCCTCGAGTTTCGAGTCAGCATTGATGTATCTAAGACCGTTGGTTTATGAAAACCCGATTGGGTATTTGTTGAACTAATCTGAATCGTGAAGGTAATGAATGAAATAGTTTTTGCTTTCATTTGAAGCTAGGCTCAGATCACAGAGAAGGCAGCTTGCTGCTGAATTGTTTTCTTCATTCCTTGTAGTTATAATCATATACACTACAATTGGTATCAGCCTTCTTTCCTGGATCTGTCAATGGCGAGAAACTTACAATCGCCACCTTAATTCAATCTCAATCAGCCTAGCCACAACAAAGGGCTCGGCTTAGCTATTTCAGAATCAAACATCGATTCTAATGGTACCTTATCTCATTGTGTCACTCGACTAGATTCAGATGTCAATTCCATGAAAACAGATCTTAAAGACATCATCCAATTCCTGGCATCACTCGCTCTAAGGAATTTGAATCCCATGATGATCCCCCGCATTCAACCGACAACCAGGTCGGGATTTCGCTTCCGTGATTCACCGTTTCTCACAAAGAGCAGAGTAAGTTTACTCGAACCCCTAAAGTTGATTTTCCACGCTTTAATGGTGTAAATCCTCGCGGATGGGTTCTTAAATGCAATCGCTATTTTCATCTTCATAAGTTCCCCGATGAGGAACGTGTCGATATGGCCGCTATTCATTTTGATTCGTTAGTAGATCCTTGGTTTTTAAACTATCGCCAGGTAAAGAATCTATTTCCCCCGGATACATTTACTAAAGACTTATGTGCTAGATATGAAGATGTTGCCCAGATAATTATGTAGGTAGCTTCAACAAATTGTCCCAAACTACTTCAAAGGAAGCCTACTATGATCGTTGGGAACATTATAAAACATTCATGGTAGCCAATAACCCAACTCGCGTAGAATTTTATACCTTAAGTTTTATCAAAGGGCTTGAAAGAGGAAATCCGTGATGTCGTACAAATGTTTAAGCCTCGAGACTACTTCAAGCATTTTTCCTTGCGAGAATGCAACAGGCATCCTTGCACCACATACCTAAACCACTTAGGTCCTTTTCCAAGCCTTTTGCACCTGCTCCATTAT
The DNA here is from genome assembly GCA_023531295.1 of Papaver armeniacum. NCBI lineage: Eukaryota > Viridiplantae > Streptophyta > Magnoliopsida > Ranunculales > Papaveraceae > Papaver > Papaver armeniacum. Next base: position 53,033 of record JAJJWW010009341.1, on the reverse strand, counting down.
CCATTCCACAATCTTCTTCTGCCATTACACCCTTTTGCCCACCTACCACTTTTGGAAAATCTAGTGGGTCTTCTTCACAACCTATTGTGACTCATCCAACCACTCCAACAAAAACTTCCCCTGATAAAGCCTTACCCCCATCGACGCCTCACTTATGCACAAATGCAGAAAGAAAGGATAAAGGCTTATGTTACAATTGCGATGAGTTTTATCGCTGTGGCCATAAATGCAAAACTCAAGTGCCTATTCATGCTTATCACTGATGAGGATATTGAGGATCCAGAACAACTTTCCATAGCAGCCACTCCAACATACTACTCCTTCTAATGACTCCACTATAGAAATATCCTTACATGCTTTGATCGAATGTGGTTCATGACACTATACGTATTATGGTCATTTACGTAAGAAGCCAATTATGATTCTCATAGACACAGAAGCACTCACTCTTTTATTGATTCTCAGCTTACCGAACAGCTGGGCATTCACGCTTCTCCCACGGGTCACATGCTTGTTACAAGTGGCAATGGCGACAACACAATCAGCAAAGGCATCTCGTCACTCACTCGGGTTGGGAAATGCAAGGCAATCATTTTTCTTTCGATATGAGAGTTCTTCCATTGGGTGGTTATGATATGGTGTTAGGGGCTGATTGGTTACATCAACTTGGTGATGTCACCTTCAATTTTTCACAACTCAAGATCTCCTTCATGCATCAAGGCACCAACATCACACTTCAGGGAAGCTCCTCTAACCCTTCTTTGAATCTTATTAGTGCTTCTGTTTTTAAAAGTTTTAAATTAAAAATTTCAGTGTTTTTCCTTGTTGATTCCTTTGAAAGTTTTAAATTAAAAATCGTTGTATGAATTGTCTTTTACTTTCAACAGCATATCGCAGCGACACAAGGATTTGAACGCATTACGTCATTTCTTATTCAAGAAGGTGTTAGTGTAAACATTGCAGGTAAGTTGTTAGATGGGATGTTCTCATGCTCCGAATATTTTGATTTTCTGGAAGACAAATGTTAGCTTATTGCTTAGTAACACTTGTAAGCTAATGCTGATCAGATAACTTTGGAAATACACCTTTATTCGAAGCCGTCAAGAAAAGAAATAATCGAGTAGCTTCATTACTATTCAAGGAAGGAGCATCACTAAATATTGTTGATGGCGGTAGTTGTCTCTGTCAGGCTGTTGCAAGGGGGGATTTTGATTTCGTGAAAAGGTTATTGTCCAATGGGTTAGATCCGAATTCCAAAGATTATGATAAAAGAACAGCACTTCATGTGTCCGTTTCACAAGGATCATATATGATTGCAAAAGTGCTAATAGAAGGTGGGGCTAGTGTGTTAACTCGCGACAGGTATGCTTTGTGAAGCCCAAGTATCTTGTGGATCTTAAATCTGATGATGCACAATACAGCGTATACAATCTTGTGAAAAAAGACAAAAAAATTATCGTCCAACCATTTCGTTACACTTGATAGCCAACAAATTTTTATCTAATGATCGAATTTGTTTGACTCAGTGTGTTCATCGCTATTTTGAAAATGCAGATGGGGAAACACTCCAGTTGATGAAGGATACATTAGTGGAAACAAGAAATTGGTTAAGCTACTGGAAGAGGCAGAGTCTGCTGAGCTGTCAACAGTCGGTGCCAGTACATCAGAAATACAAGGTACTACACTCGTGAAACCTAACTGTATAATGGCTGAGCTGAAAATCTCGATTAATGGCTAAAACGGTTTCCTAATAAGAAATACCCAGGTTATATACTATATGGTGTGGTCTTGTGGAATTTACGAAGCTCTCCCTAATTAGAAATCAAACATGGAATCATCTGCATTAGGCCACTTTTTAGCAGGATTAGATTCTCCTTACTCTGATCTAAACGAGCCAAATGTTGAGGATTTGTTGAAAGTCCAATAGGGTAAAAAACAGTAATACAAGGACCTGTGATCTTTGATGTTCCTTTGTGAGCAACTGTAGGTACTGTATATATCCCATGTCTTGGACTTAGTTCCTTGCTTATTCTCATGTTTCAGTTACAAATAAAGCGAAACCAAGGAAATGTACTGTATTTCCTTTCCACCCGTGGGACCCGAAGGAGAAACGAAAAGAAGGGGTCGTCTTGTGGGTCCCAACAAGCGTGGACGAGCTCATCAGTATGGCGTCAGAACACCTTCAATTCTCTGATGGTTCACACATTTTATCAGAGGATGGTGGTAAGATCCTTGATATCGAAATGATTCATGACGACCAAAAACTTCATCTGGTTGATAGAACAAGATAAACGTAAGAAACAAATATAAGGTATTGAATCTGGACACGCAGTCACACCTCCATCGTTGTATTATCATCACCAAAATTTTACAAAATTGTCCTAGGTTTCAAGTTGTTAAGAATACTGATGTAAAGATGCGAGTCTACACTAGTCAGTTAGAGTATGTTGACTCAAGATTTGTAGTTTTTCCCTGTTAGGACTGGGCTTCTGTACTGAAAACCCATTTTGGGTTCAATATGTTACGTATATTTTAGAATTAAATTGCAATAGTGTAAGCCAAAATTGCAATTTAGATGTGTTTTATTTCAGGGGCAGTAGTAGGATAATTGTTGTCCCTGCATATGTCTGGTAATTTTGGATGGACGAGATCTGGAACTAATATCGAATAGATGAAAGTGTCTTTGCATTACAAACATTTTTTAAACCAATCAAAACTGGTATTGTACTTCACTTTTCTAGTGAACTCTCATGAGTAAGCAGCAACACCTTGTCATCTCAACCATTTCAGGAATGCCATGATTCAGCAATTGAAAGAAACACCAAGACGCTGATGCAAGTCGAATTGAAAGAAACCCAAGAAACCCAAGTTCTGATTCAGATATTTTGCACAAGTTGAGCAGGCTATGGGTTTTGGAGTTTCAGGGGGAATTGACACATAATGGCAACTCTTCGCGCATGAAAGAACTAAACAAAGCTAACTTAAGTTTGGGCAAGAGACAAACAATTGAAGCGAATTTAGCCGTCAGACGAGCTAGGACGCGAGTAGAGGCTATCAATGAAATTTCATAAAAAAATAGTTGCGCCCCAATAAAAAAGGAAATTCTGTTTATACACCATATTTTGGTTCTGCGGATTGAGTCGAATCAACTGTAATGGCATTTCTTATGCAACTAAAATAAAAGGGAGGGTGGGTAGAAAAACTTATTAGATACTAATTACTCCGGTATTTAATAAGTTCTACCTACTATTGGATTTGAATCAATGACTCCCGCCGTATGAAAGCAATACTCTAACCACTGGGTTAAGTAGGTCATTTATCATCACAAAGAGAAAGAAAGGGGCTTGTCATATCGATGAATTATAGATGCAATCTTATTTCTAAGCAATACCAATTCTTGGCAGGAAACAGATCAGAAGCTATCATGTTGGATCATAGAAGATTCATCTTGACAAGAAATTATTTCCATGATAAACTATTTATCACAAGGGCTAATAGCTCAGTTGGTAGAGCAACTCGTTTACACGCACGTCAATGTTTTTCAGGGGAGTCCATCATGCAATCAACAAAATTGATCTTATTGATAAATCGGTGTCTTACTCTATATATTCGAGGGAAAAATAGCCTGACAAATATTTGGTTCGGTCCGCTTTGGGTGCCAATTTAGGCTCCAAAAAGAACACATCATTGATTCGATAATTGATAAGGTGACAAGGCCATATTACAGATTATTGCAACGCAGTTTGGCATGAGATGGTTGTGCTTGCTTACAAAACTCCCACTTAAAACAAGTCACAATATGAAAATGATTATCCTCTGTTGAACTTTTTAATCTAGATTACAAAAATATTTACAGTAGACTTCTTCCTTAGTACACTCATGCACGGTGGCGGAGGCAGTGGTGGAACTGGACATTGATTATGGGGTGGGCTTGAGTTTTTCTTTAGGCCCAATTCGAAAAAGGTTATGGAAAAGGGAAAAAATGGTTTTTTGTCATGTTGAGGCTGGCTTAAGCTAGCCCTAGTTAGGGGTGTACAGAATGCCCGGAAGCCTGCGGCCTGCCATGTACCGCCCGGGTCCGAAGGAGCCCATGGGCGCCCGACAGCCTGTCATGGACTAGCCTAAGGCTGCTCGATAATTATAAGTGGGCGGACCGGGTTTTTGTTCAAATATTGAGTCCGGCACTGCTACTCCGCCCGTGCTTTGTTTAGTTACCCGACCCGCCCGATCGCCAATAGCCTCGAAAAAATTTTCTACTAGTGTGATGGATTTCTGAGAACTTAAATTTCATATGTGGACAATTTATTGGGGTTAGAGAAAATTCTGAATTACATTTCACAATAATGAATATGAATTGCTTGAACTATCATTTGAACGAGTTACATATATATCATCATTCATCAAGCCAAAAAAACAAACATATATACTTTAAAATTTTGAATTATCTCTCGGGCCCGAGGCCTGCCTCCCTCGACTGCTTAGCCTGTATTGTTTCACTGCATGGACGGCCATGGGCATTAAATTTTGTTATTGCCCGCCCAGCCCGCTACTGCTAAACTTAATGGGTAGTAAGGACTACAAGCCCGTCCGGCCCGGCATGTGCTATAATCGGGCTTGGGCTGGCCTGCTCGGCCCGATGTACACCCCTAGCCCTAGTTTTAATGTAGTTCCGCCCCGCGGAGGCAATATTTGCAAGCAACCCTAGAAAAGGAACCATGTTTTCGGGGCATACTAAATAAAGACAAAAAAGAGTTATAGATAGTAAATCTAAAAGCCCTTAACCAAATATTTTTTGTAATGGTAAATATTCCCTTTTTGTATTAGTGTTAATAATAATGATTAGTTTTTAGTAATCTTGATTAGTGATTAATATTAATGATTAGTGATTAAGATAATTAAGTTATAAAAGTTTGTGTTGATGATAAATTCCGGGGAAGACAAAAAAAATTAGGTTTTTTCGGGAAGGAAAAGGGGAAGTGAGAAAAAAACTTGTATTTTGATTCATATAATCTCAATGGATGAGGAGGGACAATCTTCATCTAAAAAACCTAGGAAAATACAAATCAACTACAACAATGATCCGGAAATGTCTGATTTCTTATATTTTGAGAATGATTTTACCTAAACTCAAAGTCAAGCTCAAACTCAAACTCAAACCCATGATGATGATTTTTATGAGCCAAATCCAAATGATGAATACATCGAGGATGAACCCAATGCTACTAATACACAGGTATACTTTTATCTTATGTTTAATTTCATTTTTGGAGGTTGAAATCATCAAAAAATTGTATTTTTTCACCCTGGTTCGGCTTATAATTAGTAGCCGATTCATTAAAAATGATGAACAGTTCGGCTTACTGAAATGTTAAAAGTTATTGGCCGAACATGTATTTTATAACTTCCAGCCTAATTGCTATATACTAGTTCGACTTATTTGAAGTTTTCATAATAGGCCGAACCTATTCCTGAGAAATGTAGTGAATAACGTAAGAGCCGAACCTTAAGAAATGCTAGGTTCGGCTTGTTGGTTAATTAGTATATATGTCGAACCTTATCATTAATATTCCTGAGAATTGTTGGAGGCAAAAAATTTTAATGATTCGGCTTATGTGGTGAGTATCGTAAGATCCGAACCTTCAAACATACTAGGTTCGGCTTGTTAGTTAATTAGTCTATATGCCGAGCCTTATCATTAATTTTCCTTCGTATTATATAACCTTGTGATATTCTTGTAGATCGTGCTTGGTGAACTTGTACCGATGGACGATCAACCTGATCCTATAGACATAATTCACGAAGATACGAAGGATCACTTCCAAAATGATTTGGTATGTAAGCATTTGGTGTTTACCTTTTATGTTGTCGGAATATTTCAAAGTTTTTCTTACTAGTTTATATTTTTGAATGAACGTAGACATGGAAAAGTAAAGCTGAAGCAAGAGATTGGGCTGAGGAACACGCGATGAAAATAAATTGCGTACTAGTTTGTGGACAACAAAGCCGACGGGATCGGTTTGAAATGATTTATGAGCGAAGTGGAACCGGTGATAGCAAGGCAAAAGGGTTCTGTATATATTGGGAAGACTAGGAGAAAGAATATGACAAAGACGAGGAAAACAAAGTGCCCTTTCAAGATCGTTTTCAACCTCAAGAATAATTCCCTTAACAGAGATGAAGAATATTGGTTATGAATAAAACTATGGATTGTCGTCATAACCACCCATGTCCACTTGACCTTCACGGACATGCAAAAGTCGCACGACTCAAACCCAACGAAATGCTCAAAGTAGATAAAATGACACGAGCGTGTATGGCATTGTATAGGATTATTAGTAAATTGAAGAAGTGCAACAAGAATAACAAGTCGACTATGCAAACTATCAACAACGCAAGAAGTACTTTGAGAAGAAATAATTTGCAAGGTAGTATGGTGATGCAACAATTGATGTGGTTAGGGGTGAAGCATAACTACACTTTCCAAAAGAAGTTGGATGACTTCGGTCAAGTCACACACCTTTTTCTTTCCCACCCAGAATGCGTCCAATTGGCTCTCTGCTTCCCACAAGTTCTTATATTGGATTGCACGTACAAGATTAACAAATGTGAGATGCCATTGATGAACATAGTTGGGGGTTAGAACAATTGAAGTTAGAACAATATAAGAACTTAATCTTCCGGGAGGGTGCTATTCTGAAAGTGCTCGTATCCGATCAAGATTCGACGTTGATGTATGCTATTAACAAGGTATTTACGGATGGAACCAACTTTCTTTGTACGTTTCATACATGGAACAATGTGAGGAAAAAATGCCAACCGATAATTCAACCACTTCAGTTGAAAGAATTAGAGAATATTGTTAAACTACCGAAGGAAAAACGAGTAAAGAAAAATAGGGAATTCATGAATGAATATAAAAAGAATGAGAGGTTGTGGGCATGTTTCTCCGGCGAGTGGGAATCTTTGGTATGGTCAATCACCGAGGAAGTCTACAAAGAAAAGGCTGAAATGCTTATTTATCATTGGAGGATCGACTACACCGACGTCCTTATTTATTTGCTCAAAGACGTGTTGGAACCTCATACCTAAAGGTTTGTGTCTTGATTCACAAATCGACAGAAACATTTCGACAACCAAGCCAAAAGTATGGTAGGGTCGGCTCATTATCGGTTGAAGAAGAATCTTTTTGGTTGCGTTGACACGTTTGTCACGGTATTTGATGCAATTGATGAATATTTCAAAAGTGATATTGTAAGAATTAAAGCGGCATTTGAACATAACCTTGTGTTCAAACACAAAGATTATGCTACGTGGATTAACTTATAGAGTCTCTCATTTATACATTGACAAAGTGATGAAAGAAGTGGAGTTGATTGAGACATTGTACGCTAACTTGGAGGAAGAGTGTGTTTATATAATGAAAACATCTATGGGACTTCCATGCGGCCACGATATACTTCGGTACAAGGATGGTATCATACCATTTGAGGATATTGATCCTTTTTGGAAACGATTAAGCTTTGAGCCTCTCCTAACCGAAGATGACGAGGATGATCTAGATATTTGAGACACGGTAAATTGGAAAAAGTTGGAGGATATGTATAGGAGGATGTTCCGAACTCAAAAATAAATCTTATGGCACAACATGATGCCGGTCATGTATCCTTTCACCCAAGATAATATTTTGGAACCGGAGAAAGGGGTACCGAAAGGTAGGAAGAGTAACAAACTGAATCGTTTCCAAACTAGACAAGCAAACAAGGAACTATTGGCTACCCATAAGGATCCATCCTGCGTTGAGTACCATGATGCGTGGTATGAAAGGCAAATAAGGAAATTGATAAGGTGATGAAGGAGAAAGAAGTGAAAGTTCCAAGAAAACGTGGTCGTATGAGTATTCAAAATGGCGAAACAAGTGACCAAGAGGTCAAGGAGAATGATTGTCCGTCACAAGCAAAGGATGGTAAAGAGGATGTCAAGGGGAAGAGTAAGATGTATCCTTCACAAAGAAATATAAAGTAAAAAAGGACCGTACATGATATTGGTAGGATGAGAGGACCCAAAAAAGATAAGTTCGGTAACATATTGCGGTCTATCAATTTTATACATGATATAACTACTTGGTGGTGTTTTGGGTTAAAAACTGATTCTGCTGGTTTTGGTAAATTTGTTTGTGCCGCCGAAAATGAACCTAAACCCTAAACAAATGCACTGCACGGGAGTACTTTAGATTCGAGAGATCAATCTGTACAATCCTGGCCTAAACCAAGAAATGGTCTTTCCAGTCTTGCTTCGGTCACATCATAGGATCGGTTCCCAATAACTATAAACTTGATGCACCTCTTACAAGGATCGATTCACCTTTTGTGATCGATTCCACCTTTTACTAGGATCGGTTCCCCAATGACTAGAGTTGGTCATACCAGTTATAACAAATCGATCATACCATCTCAGGTGATTACTTAGGATCGATTTCACTAATAAAAGTCATACCAACACAAAAGTCAGGCCTTGTGAATAGTTTTACCAAGATACATAAACAAGTTATGAGCAGTTATACTAAACACACATATTGGTAGTTCAAAAGATTGCAATGAATAACAATACCAATAAGCCTAGTGATTTCCCTTTCAATTCACAAAACAAGTTTATGAATGTACTTTCTTTAAACGAATATAAAACATTGTTTCCTAGGATGAAATCCTCACCTCATACCCATACATAATCACAATAGCATTCAGACGATTATGTCGATGTCTTATATACGAAGTTCAAAATATAAGCGTTATACTTCGTATTGTATTCCTTAATACTACTAGAGTATTATCATTCATAGCTTCGCAGTTATGTTTTCAATATGCACGACTTGAAAGATACGTTAGGGAATGAAACAGTTCAAGTCAAATATTACTAACCTCAAGTGGAAGGATGATGTCATCGTTGTACCTCCTTATTTCTTCACATTCTTCAAGTCTTCACGTAATACTTGTAATGTCTCATATCCTAATACTTTCAATCTAACCTATATGAAGTTGACTCTAGTACATAATCAATCGACTCTTTAATGAGTTTTGGTTCACTAAAATATGACAACCAAACTTGACATACCAACGCTGGTGGGTTCAACCGAGCTATGCTCTAACAAATAGTTAACCGAGGTTAGCCATATGAACACTTTTATATCAACCTTATTCATCTTTATCACAACTAGTTCAAATGACTCAAATGAAACTAGTTAGAGAGTTGTTCAATTTTTTATATTCTCATAGAAGTATACAAGACACAATTGAAGCAAAATCGATTTTGATTCACTCTAATCATTTCATGAACATTATAGCCACGGTTTGCAAAAGATTGCATTCCTTAATTTATAAATGTATTAGTTCATGAACAAACCGATTTTTTAGAACATAATCAAGTACGCAAACGTGTACGCATACTTAAGTATCCAGACTGAGTTTGGTTTCGCCAGTACGCGAATGGGTACGCATACTTACAACCTCAGTTGAATTCCGAAACTTGGACTTATGCCAGTACGCGTACGTGTACGCATACTTAGTTCCCGGACTTCCATTAAACAACCAATACATGTACGTGTACGCATACGCATACCATGGTTCCTGGACTTGGACCTTACACAAATATGAATACACATATATACTATGTTTATATCCAATCATGGTTACATGTTCTAAACTCTCATTTCAATCACTGAAACATTCTTAGAAGATGACAATAGATGTCTCACACAACTATTAGCTCCAAAACAATTTTCAAGTGATCGAATGATCAATACGAAACATTCCGAGTCTACACCAAATGATTGCATCACACAAATCATGTAAGATGTTACAAGGCGATTTTCACATGATCATATTTTGACTTTCGTCGAGAAAAAAAGATGAACTTAGTTAAAGCGAAAGCTTACCAACACATATTTCGAGAAATAGATAAGCGAGATAAACTCGGCTCGAAATATCAAATGTGTATAATTGAAGTCTATATAGCAATACGAATTTTGTCTCAAATACGAGATAGAGTAGATAGACTTTTGAGTGATATATGAGTTCAAGTCTCCACATACCTTTTGTTGATGAAGTTCCACAAGTTCCCTTGAGTAGTTCTTTGTCTTCATTCGATGAACGACGTGAAGTCTAACGCTCAACTACACTTTCTATCCTAATCCGAGACTTAGCTATAAGTAGACTAGAAATCAAGACTTATAGTTTTGGCAACTAAACTTGACAAACAAGCTAGAGATAGCAACGCTTGCGAGTTCGACCGAGCAGTGCTCTAACAGTAACAACCGTTGCCTTATATAGTTGACTTCATTTTATTTGGGCACCGGATTGTTCCCTTCTTTAAAAGGACCAAGTTTTTCCGCTATGACGTGATATCCACAATTTCCATCATCTTCTACGTCGTCTATTTCTATAATATGATCATGAATTACCTCGCTTAGGTCCACCCGTTGATGGTGGCTTTTAGTTCTGGCTAAAATTGTAAAACCATGTATTTTATGCGCTGTCGTACTGCAAATTGACTGAGCCATTTAAAAGCGACGAGAGCTTAAGCCTCTCTACATACATATGTATTGAGCAATTCAGTATATTTATATGTAAAATTTACCCAGAATGGTGCGTGTAGCAACAACCCCAAATATTCTGTAAATTTTATCTCTTGCCTGCATTATTCATTAATGTATGGCTTATTGAGTATTTTTCCTATGCTATGTTCCCCGGCTGAACCCTTAATATTGGTATGACATGACAATTATTGTTCACTCGCAATTGAGTAGCATGAATTTCCCGAAGTATCAAGGTTAAGGTCTGCATGAAAGTACTCAATCAGAAGATGCGCTAACTTCTCTCTGAGAATAAAATTAAGAATTTTGTGTAAACACACAGAATTCACCAAATTTGACCACTCACGACTCGCAAAAATTAAAATTTTAACCTAATTAATTTGCAAAAATTAGGTTTTTTGCACCCTATGCAGTATCTCGAACCCTATTGGTCGAGACCAAACCTAGGTAAACTAGGAAATTAATCCGCCATGGTCAAGTATGAGCAAAATCCTACAAGAAATAAAGAGGAACTGCGACAAGTAAAAACATCAGCAAAGAGAGGCGTGGCCACACCACTTGGCCGGCCGATCCGCTCCAGCAGGCGTCGCCCGTGGCCGATCGTCCACACTCCATGTTGCCGCTTTCCGGCCCCCTTTCCCATCGACCAATCTGATCGCTTTAAATGCGCCACACACACTTTTAAATAAAGTTGAAAGCTGGTTGGTCGACACGCCTAAATTCCTTAAGGAATTTAATATAGACTGCCCATGACAGTCTTAAAACGATCACGGCCGTACGTGTTGGCCACTCGATTTATCAAGCTTAGCCGCTCCCTAACGCGACCGGACAAGCGTCACCATGCACACTGGCAGGCCTATTAATGCCTTGGCCAATCGAAATTCTTTCAACTCGTAAGCGGAGCCATTAAACGATTACCCAAAATGGGTTCGCCGCGTGAGCTATAAAATCCTAATTTACGTTAGCAGCAGCATATTGCTGCCGCAAAATAATCTTGGCCGCCCAACTTCGCCAGCCGAACTGACCGGCGGCCTAGATTCAATCTCAGTCAACGGGCAAGGTGCAGATACACTCACCATCAGCTCGACTATAGTGATGGCCAGACGAACACCTCCTAGCACGCGCTAACACCAAAAATCGTTAGCCCTAAAGTAGGTTGGCCACACGGCTTCTAAAACCTAAATTAAATCAACGGCAGCCATTAAATGCCGCAAATCATCTCAACCGCCCAACTTCGCCAGACGAATAGGCCAACCTAACTCCTATTTTAAGTGGCCAACAAGATGTGTCCATGATCAACGTCCACCCCCCTTGCATAATCTGCAATCGACCAAGTCGCGGCCAACCCGTATGGCTCCTAAACGATCGCCCAAAGATGGCTGGCTGCGCTCCTTATAGAAGTCTTAAATAAATTAGCGGTAACCAATAACTGCTTCAAATCATCTCAGCCATCCAATTTGGCTAGCCAATTTAACCGGTCTAGATTTAACTTGGACCGACCAATATGATGTCAAAATGGCTTCCAGCCATCACTCTCCTATAGGGATCGACCGGCCTACCTTTGGTGTGCATAAACAGCTCCCAGCAGCTTCCTGAAAGTAGTCGGTCATGCTCCCTTTAAGGACACTAGGTTCCGCGACCAACCAAGACAGACTCAATACAACAATGCTTCATATGCATCGATTATTTTGAGCTGCTTGCTTAAAAGCAATGCTTTACATGCATTGAATACATACGATATTTAAGAGTATCGTCTTCATAAATAACTTAGTTATTTAACCTAATAGTGTCACATGCTATTCTTTGCGGCAAGTCTCATGACTTGGCTCGTCACACATGACTACCCGCCACCTAGCTTGCGCGTGATTGGTCAAAATAACTAGGCAAGACCCACTAAGCAAGTTGCTACATATTTTCTATAAAACACTCTATACATCAAACATGTCACAAACTGGGGGATGTTCATCGTGTGTATTGGTCTCAAGCGGTTTTTAATATGTGCGGCGTGCAACACGCTCATTATGAGAAAGTGTCAAATCTTCAAGAACTTCTTTCCAAGTGACATCCTTTGAACCATCTTCTGAATCTTGGATTGTTGTATGGAATGGGATGCGATGAGAAATCCCCATTTACACTTGAGATCCGATAGCGTGGCCAGATATGTGAAAATATCTCTGCGGCGTACTTTTGGAGGGCAAGAAATCCTCATCAAATTTGCGACGCTCTGGTTGTCTATCTTCTATGAGTTAGAGAGATTTTTGACGGTGAGGGGATTTTATGCAATCCTTCAATCCTCCAAGTATTATTCACGTGATTCTTCGTATGCAGTTGTGCTTCATGCAACAGTCGATGCGAATTTTCTTTTTTGTTGAAGAATATCGGAACATTCACAGGAACCGTAGTTCTGTTTTATTGTTGATCATCAAAGTAGTCCCTTGATAGCAACTCGTGAATGAGGGGCGTCATATCTGGCTTTGCTCAGGGGTGATACGGCCATAAGTATCTCTGGATCTTCTTTTGGGGTCTTTGATGCACGTGTACGGCTTAATGTTTAGAAATTCTTGTGGTGTGGCCACGCCTCCCTTGGCTGTTGTTTTTACTTGTCGCAGTTCCTCTTTATTTATTGTAGGATTTTGCTCCTACTAGTCCATGGCGGATTAATTTCCTAGCTTACATAGGTTTGGTCTCGACCAATAGGGTTCGATATATTGCATTGGGCGCAAAAAACCTAATTTTTGCAAATTAATTAGGTTAAAATTTGAATTTTGAAATCGTCGCAAAATTGGTCAAATTTGGTGAATTCCGTGTGTTTACACAAAATTCTTAATTTTATTCTCGAGAGAGCAATAGCGCGTCTTCTGATTGAGTACTTTCATGCAGACCTTAACCTTGATACTTCGGGAAATTCATGCTACTCAGTTGCGAGTGAACACTAATTGTCATGTCATACCAATATTAAGGGTACAGACGGGGAACATAGCATAGGAAAAATACTCAATAAGCCATACATTAATGAATAATGCAGGCAAGAGATAAAATTTACAGAATATTTGGGGTTGTTGCTACACGTACCATTCTGGGTAAATTTTACATATAAATATATTGAATTGCTCAATACATATGTACGTAGAGAGGCTTAAGCTCCCATCGCTTTTAAATGGCTCAGTCAATTTGCATAACGACAGCGCATTAAATACAGGGTTTTACAATTTTAACCCTGAACTAAAAACCACCATCAACATTAAGTCCCCTGCTTAGTACGTAATAGTGACATTGTTGCGGGGTAAGCATTAGATGGTGACATTCGAAATACAATTGAAAAGACGAAGCAAGTAGATATTACCAGGAAAATTTTAACTGTCCTTCAAAGAAATGGGATCGCAAGCGTCCAAAGGGATTTCGTAGTAGCGTGTTGCTAGCTCGGCTATGGGGTATGAGTGTATTGGGCCCGTTCATGGAGCAAGAAGGAATCATTCTTCCGTATGAACTCTAGAAACTTCGTTCGTATAAAAAGGGGTATCGACCCTCTTCTATTTTTGTTGCTCGTCAGGCTTCGTGCTTTCATCTGCAGCAGACAGCTCCTCTTCGTCACTTTCAGCAACTCCATCACAAGCGTGCCAATCGTCGAGGCAAGGTAAGTTCATCTTGTATTCGTATTTTAGCTGTGAGTGTAATATCCTTAAGTAGTTGATCAAACTTGGACATTTAGCTCTGTGTGAATGACGTTTTTTGTCAATAGCGGTATATCAAGCATCAATGGAAACAAAGCAATCTCCAATAGTTATAATCAGCATCAAAGAGAGCCAGGAAAATTCAAGGTAGGTGTTCTTTTCTCTTTTGCGCATGTAGCCACCCAACCGTACCATCGATCTTCTCCAGAATGTGTAATAAGGTTCTGTCTCCAGAAGAATGAGTATCTAGCCTCGCCAATGGATTTCAAAATTACCAAACTCCATTGCACTCCTGGGGTGGATGGATGAGATATATGTTCATGATCATGTCAGGGCTTATCTTGGAGAGTGTAGCTGCGTTGTTGATCCGTCCTTGACTCTAAGTTATTTGGTGTATGGACTGCTGAGCTGCAATTAAAATGTTTTTTTAAACTCCTAGCATTGACCGTAATGAGATTATTCTGGATCTTTAGCTCACAGGCTTATTCTTTCCCTTCGATTGCGATAACGATATGCTTGGATGCTTGTATGTGCAAAATCTTCCGAGCCATTAGGTGGAGTAGACGAGCTGAGAGGCGCTCCGTTTCCGACGCGCTACTATCAAATCTTCAAGAACTTCATTCCAAGTGACATCCTTTGAACCATCTTCTGAATATTGGATTGTTGTATGGAATGGGATGCGATGAGCAGTCCCCATTTACACTTTAGATCCACTTTGTGTGGCCGGATATGTGAAAATATCTCTGCGGCGTACTTTTGGAGGGCAAGAAATCCTCATCAAATTTGCGACGCTCTGGTTGTCTATATTCTATGAGCTGGAGATATTTTCGAAGGTGAGGGGATTTTATGCAATCCTTCAATCCTCTAAGTATGATTCACGTGATTCTTCGTATGCAGTTGTGCTTCATGCAACAGTCGATGCGAATTTTCTTGTTTGTTGAAGAATCTCGGAACATTCACAGGAACTGTAGTTCTGTTTTATTGTTGATCATCAGGCGAGTCCCTTAATAGCAATCCTGCAGCTGAGGGGCGTCGTATCTGGCTTTTCTCAGGGGTGATACGGCCATAAGTATCTCTGGATCTTATAGGAATTGGGAGTAGTTGAGTAATGGAGAAGTAGGGTCCTGTGAAAATATAGATAACCACGTATTACTATAAAGGAAGACGAGTCAGTTTACACCTACTACTTCTCTGCTGCCACTAACTGTCCGCCTTTCCTGACACTTTCTCATAATGGGAGTGTTGCACGCCGCACGCTGTAAACCGCTAGACCAATACCCTGATGAACATCCCCCATTTTGTGACATGTTTTATGTATCGAGTGTTTTATAGAAAATATGTAGCAAGTTGCTTAGTGGGTCTTGCCTAGTTATTCTGACCAATCACGCGCAAGCTAGGTGGCGGGTAGTCATGTGTGACGAGCCAAGTCATGAGACTTGCCGCAAAGAATAGCATGTGACGCTATTAGGTTAAATAACTAAGTTATTTGTGAAGCCGAGTGACGTAGCGGAAGCGTATGTTTTGGATCAAAGATCCGATAAAAGATAGAAACTAGTGTGAGATCAATAGATTCACAAAAGTGATGATAAAATAAAGATAATAAACATAAAAGATAAGTTTGATATTAATCAAATAATAATATTGGTTGTAGAATTGTATATCTCTACTATTCATTCTTATATAGGCTTCAAGGATTCTAAATATAATTAGGACTAGAAAAGGAAATCAAACCAATAGGAAACACCCTAAAACTAGGAAAGGAAATCCTAAATAAAGAAATATGATAGGAAGTTCTAAGAAGAACTTTAATAGGAAATAGAGAACTTGTGAGTAGGATGTCCTACATCAGGCCCCCCTTCTTGAAAAGAACTCGACCACGAGTTCAATAGAGAAAGTTAAACGCTCTTGCCAGGATCGTAGGGTCGGAAACGCCTACGGAGATCAACATTAATCAGATAGCTCGAGTTCGACATCAAAAGACAAACAAGATCACCGCCAGGATCATATGGTTGAAAACAATGACGAAGAAGATCATCAACTATTAAATACTTTGCATCACCCGCTTCAATAAACTTCTTTGGTTGCAACAAAAAATCTTCAAGTGCCATTTTCCTCATAACTTGTTGCAACGAAGTTGTATCATGGAGAAAATGCAATGATATACTCGTTCTTTCACTGTCCAACTCCCGAAGGGAAAATCTCTTATCTTTTCCTTCCTCAGACTCCTTATAGAAAAATAAATCCACCACCGCATTTCACATGTGTCAATTTCGAGGCTTTGGCATCGAAGTCCTGGATTGTTCTCCATCCGGAACTAAGAAAATAAACCCAACTCCTCCTTGAGTCGTATAGGTGTAAGATAATGCAAAGCCCAATTACCCTTATATAAACGTCCGTTGGTTCTGCGAAGCTGGATCAACTTCTTGGTATCTCACGGACTTGATAATAAAAGATGGATTTAGAACAGACTCATGCAAACTCTCGCATACCATATTGACATAAGACGAGACCTTTAATCCTATCCAAATTAAAATACGAGTCGGATACCTATCGAGAACTCGTATTTGTGGAACTTCCACTCTTTTCGATATCTCTCGAAAATCTTCGAAGAAGACAACCAATCCTAGAGTTTCTCTCTTGCTCTCATCACTCTTTCTTTCTAACGATTCAACAGCTGCGTGTGTGTCATCTAATCTGAGACCAGGGTACTTCTTTAGCTGCACGGTCTCACCGACAAATTTATACACACAAATTTTATGAAACTATAACTCGGACCAGCTAATCGGTTGCAAGGCTTCGACAAAGTGCGGTCAAAAATTTTCTTGCGAATTCCATTTTCTATAAGCAATTCAGAAGCTTCACTTTTAATCGGAACCCCCATAAACCTTTCAGTTACTGTCGACATCGTGACTAAAATCCTAGAACTCTTCCCTCGATGCAAAACAAGGTATCATAATTCAACATAGTAGTAATTATTCCACCTGGGTCAAAGGGAAAACAACGTGCAGCTAAATCTTGAGTCTTCAAATCAGCATTCAGAAGAAACAAGACACAAAGAACCCCAAGAATAGGACTTAGCGCAGAATATTCTGTTAAGTTCAATGTCAATTGCGATTCCGTAACATCATTTCCAATAGTAACTCCAATTTCAGATGCACTCTGAGTATGTACAGTTTTAGGTTGTCAAGAACAATGGGTAGATAGTATGTCATCAAGGAATGCGTTGAGAATGATAATCTAGAGAACAATCGACCCGGTTCATCTATCAGATGGCTCTTAAGAGCAGCTACCTTAATTGGTTGGAAGTCAGTCCTTGTGTCGGTAGGGATGAGAGGACACAGCTCTGTGAAGAATTTCAGCATGTGATCAGTAAATGTATCCTGGGTGTGTCTTCCCGCTAGTTTTTGAGCACCACTGTAATGACAAAATCTCCAAACATCCCTCTCGCTCATACGTTACGCTAGTAGATCGAACAATAACGTCTTGTGGGTTATCCATAGATGTGATTACTCTAGATGCCATCATAAGCTTCTCCAATGTTTCTCCAAGGTTTAAAATGTAAGTACTGTCATCTCCTTCCTTGAAACTTTTTATCCGGAAACTAACATTTCCAAGATGTACAGCTGCTGCTAACAACATCAGTAAACCTTCTCCTTTTCAGTTAACACTTTTGCCATGATTGTTGTGGCTGGGCACGGAGTAGAGTGAGTAGTAGTATCTCCTTTTCGTTTTCTTCTCTTTAGGGATCCACACAGCAAAAGCATAGCCACGAACCGAGGGGGTTTTCGTGGAATATCATACTCTTTGTTGGGAACACAATGCGATCTTAGGAAAGTTTCTTCATGTATGCTATGAATTACACACATCTTGGATGAAGCGTCGTAATTACCAATCCCGGTTTGAAGAGTTCAAACACGAACCTGAGAACTTGAACCAGAATCGAGTGCAAGTACCCAAATGAGAGGGTTTTACTTGTATAAGCTTGTTAATAATACCCGAAGAAATATTAAATCCTTACTCAGGTAGATAGTTAAAACTTCCGAGAAGCACGAATAAGCAGAAACACGCTTCTTCAGAATACCAAAATCCCTTGTTGGAGGAGCACGATTAGTGAAGTTGTTATCATCTGCTGTTTGAAACCCTTTCTTAGCTTTCTTTCTCCTGATCAAGTTTTTATCCTCTGGCTCTTTTCTTATAATTATTTTTCTTCTCGTATTGTCGATGCCTAGACATTTAACATCATCACATGGATCCTTCGGGAGTGAATTGGAGATCTCATGTACTCTTGCCGAAATATCATGGATGACCGAGGGAGAACCATGATTACCAGATTTCCTTAAGAAATATTTAAGCACCCCTTTACTGACAGTAAAATTCCTTTGTGTCATATCAATAATCTTTACTTCCGAACTATCGGTAACCTTCAACTTGGTGATAATATTTTGGTTTGGAATCTGCTTAATTGTTTTATAATGAGCCTGCTCGCCATCCTTCAAAGACATAATCCTTAGATCTAGTAAATATTGCGAGCGCCCATCCCAGCGAACAATGTACTTCGATTGCTTTTCTATCTTCAATTGTTTATGCCATAAAATAGGAAAGTCCAGAAACTTAACATAACAAGTGATGTTATGAGAGTTTAACTTTGGCATAACAAAATCCATATGAGTACGAGAAACATCAAAGAATCTCAAGACATGGTGGAAGTGCATTCTTAAAGGAAGTTTCGGATTTCTCTTGATTTTGCACATTCTGAGGAATAATATCAGAAGTTATTGAAACAACAGAATCAAGGGTTTGTGGATGTTGGATTTCAACAACACTAGAACTCTCTTTGCCACCCTTATTTTCTTCTTCTTCTTCTTCCAAGATAGGTACTTGTGAAGTTGATGTTGTTGTAGAGGCTTCAAAATATGGCTTCTTTCGGGGACGATCAAATATCTCATCGAATTCTTTCCAGAAATCTGACTTTTCTTTTTCAGTCCAACGTTGTGATGGTGTTGGTTCGTGTAATCCCATTAAACGATGCAATTTGTTGCCTTGACGAAAATCAAAACTATGCAAACTTTCATTATAAACAGCACCTACACTTGAAAGCCAAGGCTTGCCTAATATCACATGAAAATAGTTCCTAAAAGATAATTCACAACAAGCAAAACTGTTGTACTTACCTTCGTTGAAGCTAAATTCAATATAACCGCCAAATAAATCCCATGCGCCGTAATTCCTTTCGTTGAAGTAATTTGCTGCTTCAATAGATATGTAGTTTTTCTGGACTCGATGGATCAAGAATAAAGTCGTTGATCATTCCATCTACTCTAAAAGTAGTACGGAAATTCCTTTTCCATAACTAAGAACTTGAAAATTAAGGCACTCAATGGAGGCTCTTAACTGTGGATAGAAACAAAGCCAAGAAACTCAATAATAGCGAATCTCAACCGTGGCTCGATGCCACTTGACGTAAGCGGAGCGTATGTTTTGGATCAAAGATCCGATAAAAGATAAACTAGTGTGAGATCAATAGATTCACAAAAGTGATGATAAAATAAAGATAATAAACATAAAAGATAAGTTTGATATTAATCAAATAATAATATTGGTTGTAGAATTGTATATCTCTACTATTCATTCTTATATAGGCTTCAAAGGATTCTAAATATAATTAGGACTAGAAAAGGAAATCAAACCAATAGGAAACACCCCTAAAACTAGGAAAGGAAATCCTAAATAAAGAAATATGATAGGAAGTTCTAAGAAGAACTTTAATAGGAAATAGAGAACTTGTGAGTAGGATGTCCTACATCACCGAGATTCATAAAATATCGTATGTATTCAATGCATGTAAAGCGTTGCTTTTAAGCAAGCAGCTTACAATAATCGATGCATGTGAAGCATTGTTGTATTAAGCCTGTCTTGGTTGGTCGCGGAACCTAGTGTCTTAAAAGGAGCATGACCTGCTACTTTCAGGAAGCTGCTGGGAGTTGTTTATGCACACCAAAGGTAGGCCGGTCGGTCCCTATAGGAGAGTGATGGCTGGAACCCATTTTGACATCCTATTGGTCGGTCCAAGTTAAATCTAGACCGGTTAAATTGGCTAGCCAAATAGGATGGCTAAGATGATTTGCGGCTATTGGTTACCGCTAATTTATTTAAGACTTCTATAAGGAGCGCGGCCAGCCATCTTTTGGCGATCGTTTAGGAGCCATACAGGCAGGCCGCGACTTTGTCGATTGCATATTATGCAAGGGGGTGGCCGTTGATCATGGCCACATCTTGTTGGCCACTTAAAATAGGAGTTAGGTTGGCCTATTCGTCTGGCGAAGTTGGGCGGCCGATATGATTTCGGCATTTAATGGCTGACGTTGATTTAATTTAGGTTTTAGAAGCCGTGTGGCCAACCTACTTTAGAGCTAACGATTTTTGGTGTTAGCGCGTGCTGGGAGGTGTTCATCTAGCCAGCACTATAGTCGAGCCGATGGTGAGTGTATCTGCACCTTTCCCGTTGACTGAGATTGAATCTAGGCCGCCGGTCAATTCGGCTGGCAAAGTTGGGCGGCCAAGATTGTTTTGCGGCAGCAATATGCTGCTGCTAACATAAATTAGGGTTTCATAGCTCACGCGGACAACCTATTTTGGGTAATCGTGTAATGGCTCCGCTTATGAGTTGAAAGAATTTCGATTGGCCAAGGCTTTAATAGGCCTGCCAGTGTGCATGGTGACGCTTATCCGGTCGCGTTAGGGAGCGGCTAAGCTTGATAAATCGAGTAGCCAAAACGTACGACCGTGATCGTTTTAAGACTATCATGGGCAGTCTATATTAAATTCCTTAAGGAATTTGGGCGTGTCGACCAGCCAGATTTCAACTTTATTTAAAAGTGTGTGTGGCGCATTTAAAGCGATCAGATTGGTCGATGGGAAAGGGGGCCGGAAAGCGGCAACATGGAGTGTGGCCGATCGTCCACGGGCGACGCCTGCTGGAGCGGATCGGCCGGCCAAGTGGCGTGGCCACGCCTCTCTTTGCTGATTTTTTTACTTGTCGCAGTTCCTCTTTATTTCTTGTAGGATTTTGCTCCTACTAGTCCATGGCGGATTAATTTCATAGTTTACCTAGGTTTGGTCTCGACCAATAGGGTTCGAGAAATTGCATAGGGCGCAAAAAACCTAATTTTTGCAAATTAATTAGTTTAAAATTTGAATTTTGCGAGCTGTCGCAAAATTGGTCAAATTTGGTGAATTTTATGTGTTTACACAAAATTCTTAATTTTATTCTCAGATAGCAGTTAGCACGTTTTCTGATTGAGTACTTTCATACAGACCTTAACCTTGATACTTCGGGAAATTCATGCTACTCAATTACGAGTGAACACTAATTGTCATGTCATACCAATATTAAGGGTTCAGTCGGGGAACATAGCATAGGAAAAATACTTAATAATCCATACATTAATGAATAATGCAGGCAAAAGATAAAATTTACAGAATATTTGGGGTTGTTGCTACACGCACCATTATGGGTAAATTTTACATATAAATATACTGAATTCCTCAATACATATGTACGTAGAGAGGCTTAAGCTCCCGTCGCTTTTAAATGGCTCAGTCTCTTTGCAGAATGATAGCGCATTAAATACAGGGTTTTACAATTTTAGCCCTGAACTAAAAGCCACCATCAACAGGTGGACCTAACTGAGGTAATTCATGATCATATTATAGAAATGGACGACGTGGAAGATGATGGAAATTGTGGATATCACGTCACATCGGAAACACTTGGTCCTTTTAAAGAAGGGAACAATCCGATGCCCAAATAAAATGAATTCAACTATATAAGGCAACGGTTGCTACTGTTAGAGCACTGCTCGGTCGAACTCGCAAGCGTTGCTATCTCAAGCTTGTTTGTCAAGTTTAGTTGCCAAAACTATAAGTCTTGATTTCTAGTCTACTTATAGCTAAGTCTCGGATTAGGATAGAAAGTGTAGTTGAGATTTAGACTTCACGGCATTCATCGAATGAAGACAAAGAACTACTCAAGGGAACTTGTGGAACTTCATCAACAAAAGGTATGTGGAGACTTGAACTCATCTATCACTCAAAAGTCTATCTACTCTATCTCCTATTTGAGATAAAATTCGTATTGCTATATAGACTTCAATTATACACATTTGATATTTCGAGCCGAGTTTATCTCGCTTATCTATTTCTCGAAATATGTGTTGGTAAGCTTTCGCTTTAACCAAGTTCATCTTTTATTCTTGACGAAAGTCAAAATATGATCATGTGAAAATCGCCTTGTAACATCTTACATGATTTGTGTGATGCAATCATTTGGTGTAGACTCGGAATGTTTTATATTGATCATTCGATCACTTGAAAATTGTTTTGGAGCTAATAGTTGTGTGAGACATCTATTGTCATCTTCTAAGAATGTTTCAATGAATGAAATGAGAGTTTAGAACATGTAACCATGATTGGATATAAACATAATATATATGTGTATTCACATTTGTGTAAGGTCCAAGTCCGGGAACCATGGTATGCTTACTCGTACGCGTATTGGTTGTTTAATGGAAATCCGGGAACTAAGTATGCGTACCCGTACGCGTACTGGCGTAAGTCCAAGTTCCGGAATTCAACTGAGGTTGTCAGTATGCGTACACGTTCGCGTACTGGCGAAACCAAACTCAGTCCGACTACTTAATTATGCGTACACGTTTGCGTACTTGAGTAGGTTATGTTCTAAAAAATCGGTTTGTTCATGAACTAATACATTTATAAATTAAGGAATGCAATCTTTTGCAAACCGTGGCTATAATGTTCATGAAATGATTAGAGTGAATCAAAATCGATTTTGCTTCAATTGTGTCTTTTATACTTCTATTAGAATATAAACAATTGAAGAACTCTATAACTAGTTTCATTTGAGTCATTTGAACTAGTTGTGATAAAGATGAATAAGGTTGATATGAAAGTGTTCATATGGCTAACCTCGGTTAACTATTTGTTAGAGCATAGCTCGGTTGAACCCACCAAGCGTTGGCATGTCAAGTATGGTTGTCATATTTTAGTGAATCAAAACTCATTTAAAGAGTCGCTTGATTATGTACTAGAGTCAACTTCATATAGGTTAGCTTGAAAGTATTAGGATATGAGACATTACAAGTATTACGTGAAGACTTGAAGAATGTGAAGAAGTAAGGAGCTACAACGACGACATCATCCTTCCACTTGAGGTTAGTAATATTTGACTTGAACAGTTTCATTCCCTAACGTATCTTTCAAGTCGTGCATATTGAAAACATAACTGCGAAGCTATGAATGATAATACTCTAGTAGTATTAAGGAATATAATACGAAGTATAACGCTTATCTTTTGAACTTTGTATATAAGACATCGACATAATCGTTTGAATGCTATTATCATTATGTATGGGTATAAGGTGAAGATTTCATCCTATGAAACAATGTTTTACATTCGTTTAAAGGAAGTACATTCATAAACTTGTTTTGTGAATCGAAAGGCAAATCGCTAGGCTTATTGGTATTGTTATTCATTGCATATCTTTTGAACTACCAATATGTGTGTTTAGTATAACCGCTCATAACTTGTTTATGTATCTTGGTAAAACTATTCACAAAGCCAGACTTTTGTATTGGTATGGATTTTATTAGCGAAACCGATTTTAAGTAATCACCTGAGATGGTATGATTGATTTGTTGTAATTGGTATGACCAACTCTAGTCATTGGGGAACCGATCCTAGTATTAGGGGGAATCGATCCTTGTAAGAGGTACATCAAGTTTCTAGTTATTGTGAACCGATCCTATGAACATGTGCAACACGTTTTTAGTTATTGGGAACCGATCCTATGGACATGTGCACCAAATACAAGTTAGATACCATATATATGTGGGAATCGATCCTAGTACCTAGTCAACCAAGTTTTTGTAACTAGCGTGACTAATTCTAGTACCCACATGTAGGTAGAACCGAAAATTGTTTTGGTAGAACCTTGAAACTCATGTTTGGTGATTTGATAGGATAATCAATCACATAGCTCTTGGAAGTCAGATGAACCAATTCTAAACTTGTTTAGAAGTGTGGCAAATCGGTTCCAAGATTGTAAGTATGAAAAAGGACTTACAAAGTAAAGATGTCGACATACTTTAAAAATCTGCAGAAACGCTTATCTTATTGTCAAAAGATATTTCTTAATAGCTAAAGGAGAATCCCGGATCGAAATAAATTGAGAATCTTTTAATTAAGGATTTTAGTTTTATATGTTTTTAATTTCCAGCAATTAAAATGCATATCTTTAGAAAATAAAAATTGGTAACGTGCATTTACTAATTGGAGATTTTCTACTGAGATTTCGGTCAATATTTGGACAAAGCATTTCCGGGAATTATGGAAACCGAATTTGGAAATATATTGCATATCTTGAGAATATTTTCGATTTTGGAAGTTCCTTGGTGTCCAAACTTCCTTGGTCTATAAATATTGAAGTTTGCATTTCAAGCAAACTAATCCTCATAGCCAACAAAACTACCCGGTTGTGTTGTTCTCGGTGGAGCCGCCTATTCTGGAGAGGAAAGTAACCTAATTAGGCAAAATCTCTTACGGCCGCTAAGTTTAAAGACTTCTTTGGGATTGAGAAGCTCTATTAGTACCGTTGGTGGGAAACTAGATAATTGCAGTTTATTATTAGTTTTCGATTGATTTGATTGACTAACGGTTGTTGAACTTTAATTACACTTAGTTTGTTTATGCTTGAGAATCTTCTCTTCTGATATAAGATTCACTCAAACTAGATCGAAGTTTCGACGGGGATCTTTAGAATGTTTGTAGATCTAAAGACGTCTTGTAATAATCCATTATTAACAGACTCCGTTCTGTGTGTGATTGAGCACAAGAGATTCAAGTTGATTGTGTGCAGGTGTTTATTGAAGATTTAAGAATATTTGAAGACGAAGAAGATTTCTGATTTGGGTTCATAATCTTTGGTGTGCACAATACTTGTTTCGTTGAAAAGGATCCAACTATAATCGGTTTATCTTTGTGATAACCTTGATTGATTAGTTGAGTAGATCGGCATCAATACGTTTCTTTGTTATTAAAAGTATTGATTGCAAAATCTTAACAATTACTTTGGTAATTGTTGATAAGATAGATCTAAGGACCTGACAAAGGAGTTTATTGGGATAAACGGAAGAGCCTTTTGTCGAACTCATATCACTTGATTGAAAAGAGTTGTTACCGAACAGATTTTTTGTTCCTTTACTGTTTGGAATACAAACCAAGGGAATTGTTCCAAGTGTGTGACTTACTGCAAGTTGGAGGAGCAGGGATACAGACGGAACTAGGTGAACTATAGGTTTAGTTGCTTTGTCTCAACTATACGAAGTTTGTTTAGATTTTGTATAGCGGCTTAATCCTGAGAGTATTCAATTCTG
Organism: Papaver armeniacum; assembly: GCA_023531295.1. Lineage (NCBI taxonomy): Eukaryota > Viridiplantae > Streptophyta > Magnoliopsida > Ranunculales > Papaveraceae > Papaver > Papaver armeniacum. The sequence continues at coordinate 27,326 of JAJJWW010009341.1, read as the reverse complement.
GACAAGGTCCCGGGGTTTTTCTGCATTTGCGGTTTCCTCGTTAACAAAATCTTGATGTGTCTTTTACTTTTCTATTTCCGCAATTATAATTGTTTTATTATAATTAGAAGTAAAATACACAAACGTTAATTCCTATTTACTTGATACCAATCCTATTGTGTTTGGTTAAGTTCAAACCTTTTATCAAGTAAACATACTTTGTTGTTGTATTGTCTCGATCTTGTATCCATAGTCAATCACACAAGTTATCTTGTTGTTGTATTGTCTCGATCTCGTATTCATAGACGATCACACGAAGTGTGAACCGATTAGTTGTATTGTCTCGACTCAGTCCATAGACAATCACTTCCGGAAAAAGGACTTATAGGTGGAAAAATTTTAGATTGAGGTATATTTGGGTACCCTCGTCTTTTCAATTGGTGTCAGGGCAGGCAAACACGAAAATATCTAACAATCTGTGTTTGGTGTGATCCAACCTATAAGAATGAACTCGAGTTCTCATGAATCGACTTCAGTTAACGTACCGCCAAGATTTGACGGAAATCTGCTATGAGATATTTTCTTCAATCACGATACTTTAATACATGGCTATTAGTCGTCGATGGTTATATTCGTCCAAAGATAGAAAATTCGGAAACTAAGTTTAAACGCTTAGTAGATTTTTCAAACGAAGAAAAGACTCTTGCAAAGAAGAATTCAGATGGTCTAAATGCTATAATAAATGTTGTAATCCGCGATCTACAACATCATGTATCAACATGTCAAACTTCGAAAGAAGCTTGGGATAATCTTCAGATCGTATTCGAAGGAAACACATCAGAGAAAGAAGCTAGACTTCAAACTCTTACATCTGATTGGGAAAACCTTCGAATGGATGACAACGACACTTTTGAAGAGTTTCATATTAAACTCTCTGAGATAATTAATGCTTCTTTCTCTCTTGGAAAGACTATTTCTGAAAAAGATATAGTGTGCAAAATTCTCAGATCGTTGCCATCTAGATACGATTCTAAGAAGCATGCAATCATAGAAGCAAATGATCTTTCAACACTCTCACGAAGCACACTCGTTGGAAAGTTAAAGATCTTTGATCATGAATCACGGTCTATTCAAACAAAAGGAATCGCTTTTAGAGCTGCAAAAGTTCTGAAAGCTCCAATGGAGAGGAATAGACAGATGGATGATTCAAATGAACAGATTGCAGAAAATTCTGATGATGAAATTGAAAAATTATTTTCATTGATTACTAGACAGTTTCGAAATCTCTTAAAGAAAAGAAATAAGAGATTCATAAATGATACTCATCGATCTTCTCGTCCACATGATCGAGTTCCTGTCAAAAAGGATCATGAAGAAGATGATAAATATCATCCGCAGTGCTTTAAGTGTAAAGGGTTTGGTCATATTGCTAAAGACTGTCCCAATCTGAAGAAATACACTGGAAGCAAGGCTCTGGCTGTAACTCTAGATGAGACCTCTGATTCATATGATTCTGAAGAAGAGGAAACAACTAATATTGCATTAGTTGTCAATCTTATTTCTTCCTCCTCCATTAGTGATTTACCCATTTTAAAAATGGACATGTCTTCCGATGTTATTAAATCATCTAATGGTAAAGGGAAAAATAAGACAAGATTTAAAAACTGTCTCAAAAAATGAATTGCTAAAAGTTGCATAGGCAACCCGAGTCAATCTCAAGATACTTCGTCAGTTCGAGGTAACAAAAGGTGATCCTTTCATACTATACAAGATCGAGAACACTCTAGTTGTTCAAAATTCCATAATGAGAGAAAATATCATACTAATACCAATTGATCGGTATTAGAATTATTTCCTCACCACGTGTGCCAAATCTTTGAGTGAGGAAGAAGAAAAATCAAGGCACTTATGTGTAGATTATGGGAATAAAATATATTAATTGAAAATATTTGAGATATTCGTATTTATAGGAATATTATATTTTCGGAAGTATGAAAATTATAAAAAGATCATTATCCTTCTTTGGTCATTCTTTGTCTGAACCATGAGTCTGGATCCAACATCTTCTCTTGATAAGATGCTAGATCGGAAAAACTAACTTAAGAATAAGTTTGCATCTTCTCTTGATATTAAGAGTAAAATCAAAAAGAGAGATTGGCTTAGCAAGAAGGAAAGAGAGAATATACTGAAGAAAGATCAGTGTATTGAAGCATTGACACACTTCTGTATTCAATCAAAGACAAAATTACATGCTCTTGCAGAATCCTTCACGAAAATTTCTCAGCTGCACGGAATTTTGGTCAAGCAACAAGGTTATCTACTTGAAGAAATTCACAAGCTGAAGACTGAAAGTAATAATCTGCCTTCCTTTAGCATTGATATGAAGGACTGAGTTGCAAAGAAAATAGACATCAGTTTTTTGATTTCTTTCAATAATTGTATAAGGTCTATTTTATGAATAAAACTATGTTATTATAATTTTTTGTGTGATAGTTTTTGTTTACAGAGCATGTGCTTAAATGCTTTATCTTATTGCTATGTATGTTTATGGGATGTTTGATTTCGGTTTTCTTGGCCTTAATATTCGATCTCATATGATGTGAACCCTTATGGGTGACTTTTTGATTTAGCAGGATTGAGTTCTAGCCCATGTTGGTAGGCTTTATCAAAGGATCATGAGGGGTTCTGATTGAAACAATATGTGAAAAAGTCACAATATGTTGAATCGTTTGGTTTAGCATAAAATCATATGTGTTTCAAGGTTTCAACTTTTGCATTGCAAAAGTTAAAACCGGTTTTCAACCTTTCTCTGGTAAAGGTTGGTTGTTGTTGTTCTTTTGTCTTTCAAAAGGATGACAACGTAGTGATATTTTGGTATCAATTCTCCCTGGGAAGATGCAAACATTAATGGAGAAGAGGATGTGCAACTTAAGGTAACGACTTTATTAGTTAATCATTTTCCTGTTTAAGAAAAGCCTGATTTTATTGCATATATTTATTGCTTTGGCTTAACAAAATTTCGGTACAATTGATGTTTATTCCATTATTTGTGTATGGATGTGTGTGTGATTCGATTGTTTCTGGTTAAGAAAAACTATTGTTATCTTGCTCTATTGTTTGGTATCAATTGTTTAGGCTTACAAAATTTTCGGTGCAATTGCGGTGCTTTAATGTCTATGTTGTTTCAATTGCTTCCGGTTGAGGTAAATAATTATGCAAGTTGATTTATTTGGTTTGTATGAATTGTTTATGGCTTAACAAAAGAAAAGGTTTTCGGGATGAATTGTTTAGTCCAATTCGACTCCGGATAAGAGAAACTAAGTTAATTCTGATCTTAGTTAGACTTATCAAAGTGGAGGTTTCGGTTATTCAAGTCTAATTGAATGCCTTAACAAGAAATGCTAGTTAACAAACCTAGTACTTGTCTTGTTTAAATGTGAAAGGTCTAAGTTATTATTTGAATTTGAATAATTAGAACTTGATGAGAAAAATAGAGTCAATTCTGATCTTTATTTTGGTCTTATCGAACAAGCGATTGTATTTGTGCAATCGGTTTAGCTAAGGAACTAAAGTGCTTAGTCGATTTTTGATTTGCTAAACTATTAGGGAAAATTGCTTCGGGAAATTGTTTCCTTGGTAACATATCAAAACAAGCTTGTAGTTTCGGTTTTGATATTGGTTATCAAAAATGGTGTGTGGAACCCTCGTGTTTAACTCTTATAGGTTGCAAGTCTTTTGAGATTTGTAAGATCCATTCGGTTTGTTCTTTATTTGCTCGTACCTTTGTCATTTTGTGACAAAAAGGGGGAGAAATATATGGAGTAAACAAGTGATACTGATATTAATTGGTATTGTTTTGGTATCACTAAGGGAAAGGACAATGGCGCTTAAACGTTATATCTAACGAAAGAGTAAAGCATAGACTAAGGGGGAGTAGCATATCATATTGATAAGGAAATAACAAAGACGTGCGGATTGAAAATCTACCTATCTTCCCTTTAGGGGGAGTATTAAATTTGTTATTATAATGTCAACAACGGCATTTATGGATTGAATGCATACAGGTTATTGTGTTGTTGAATTTGAGAATCAAGCGTATGTGTAATGAATTCTTGTAATTTGTTTATCCATATGATGTAGGAGTTTTGTCACTAAAATTGACAAAGGGGGAGATTGTTAGAGCATAGCTCGGTTGAACCCACCAGGCGTTGGTATGTCAAGTTTGGTTATCATATTTTAGTGAACCAAAACTCATTTAAAGAGTTGCTTGATTATGTACTAGAGTCAACTTCGTAAAGGTTAGCTTGAAAGTATTAGGATATGAGACATTACAAGTATTACGTGAAGACTTGAAGAATGTGAAGAAGTAAGGAGCTACAACGACGACATTATCCTTCCACTTGAGGTTAGTAATATTTGACTTGAATTATTTCATTCCCTAACGATCTTTCAAGTCGTGCATATTGAAAACATAAGCTGCGAAGCTATGAATGATTATACTCTAGTTAGACGTAGTATTAAGGAATACAATACGAAGTATAACGCTTATATTTTGAACTTCGTATATAAGACATCGACATAATCGTCGAGAATGTTATTGTGATTATGTATGGGTATGAGGTGAGGATTTCATCCTAGGAAACAATGTTTTATATTCGTTTAAAGAAAGTACACTCATAAACTTGTTTTGTGAATCGAAAGGGAAATCACTAGGCTTATTGGTATTGTTATTCATTGCAATCTTTTGAACTACCAATATGTGTGTTTAGTATAACCTCTCATAACTTGTTTATGTATCTTGGTAAAATTATTCACAAGGCCTTACTTTTGTGTTGGTATGAATTTTATTAGTGAAACCGATCCTAAGTAATCACCTGAGATGGTATGATCGATGTGTTGTAATTGGTATGACAAACTCTAGTCATTGGGGAACCGATCCTAGTAAAAGGTGGAACCGATCACAAAAGAGGAATCGATCCTTGTAAGAGGTGCATCAAGTTTCTAGTTATTGGGAACCTATCCTATGAACATGTGCAAAACGTTTTTAGTTATTGGGAACCGATCCTTTGGACATGTGCACCAAATACAAGTTAGATACCATATATATGGAACCGATCCTAGTACCTAGTCAACCAAGTTTTGGTAACTAGCGTGACTAATTCTAGTACCCACATGGAGGTAGAACAAAACTTGTTTTGGTAGAACCGTGAAACCCATATTTGGTGATTTGATAGGATAATCAATCACATAGCTCTTGGAAGTCGATGAACCAATTCTAAACTTGTTTGGAAGTGTGGCAAATCGGTTCCAAGATTGTAAGTATGAAAAGAACTTACAAAGTAAAGATGTCGACATACTTTGAACATGTGCAAGAACGCTTATCTTTTATTTTCAAAAAATATTTCTTAATAGCTAAAGGAGCATCCAGGATCGAAATAAATTGAGAATCTTTTAATTAAGGTTTTTAGTTTTATATGCTTTTAATTTCTAGCAATTAAAATGCATATCTTTAGAAAATAAAAATTGGTAATGTGCATTTACTAATTGGAGATTTTCTAGTGAGATTTCGGTCAATGCATAATGGCAAGGGATGCAATAGCAGATGGTCACTTAAGCATTACACAACATTTTGATATGCCACAGAGTGTCAAATGGCTTGGTGGACCTCAAGTTTTCGGGGCTCATGCACAAATATGCGAGGTCACGGGTTATACCCTTCACAACATCATCTACTCATCACACCAGTTAGCACAAGTTGAAGCTAACACAATTGATGTCAAGCTTGGTTCGATTGACTTCAGTTCTCAAAGTTCAGGCTTAAGTATACATGAATTAGCATGGCAGATGGTGACTAAGCTCAGAGCATGCAATCGACTCAGGGGTGATTGGTCATGCAAGGTAACTAAGTTATCATGCAATCAGAGTTGTGCTCAGGTTATCACAGGATTGACAGTGTAGATCATGCATAGGGTGGCTCAGGTGAGTTATGCTCAGGTTGTTGTGCACAGGGCCTGCAGATGCATTTTTCGCATAAATGGCAATGATAAGTGGAGTCCGCGGATTAAAGCTCACTCAAGGTCTCACACAGGCCAGGGGTTGAGTCAAGAGTTATGCTCAGGTGATGGCAGCCTTACAAGGTTTCCCACAAGGTACACAGGTCATGTATAGAGAGCACAGGGGAATGAGCATGCAAGGGTTATGGAAAGATGAGCACAGAGCTACAAGTTGATGTCATACAGGTTTGCAACTACAGCCAGAGCAGCTAATTCACAGTGTATGCTCAGGGTTTAACAATACTTGATTCAACAAAGTGGTGGCTCACATGTATGCTCGAGGCTCCCGGGGCTTGGGCTGGAGCTCAGGAGGGCAAATTGAAGGTTAAGGGTTACAGGCGCCAGCGGAAACTGGCCATATCGGCAATTCACAAAGCAGATGCATACAAGGCTCACGGGGTTGCGGTTAACAGACCCGACTTATGTGTAGGCGAGCACAAATGGGTCTCAAAGACAGGTGGTGGTTAGCGACTCAAGTACAACCTGTCTAGCTTGCACAACACAAGACTAAGTGCACTCACTTCACAAGACAACAAGTGAGCAACTTATGCATAAGAAGGACAGAGAATGTAAGCATTTTATAGCAAACCTAACATATCACAAGGTGTCAATGGGTTACATTGACTTCAAAATTCAAAGGTTATACAAAGATATGCATGGCTTTGAGCATGTTCAATCGTGGCAGCAGACTTAGCAAGTTACTCGGATGCCACATATGCACGAGATAATGGCTCTCACAAGTTATGCGGGGAGTAGAAGGTTCCTAGATTTAACGAGGTCAAGGTTGGCTATCATGCACGGATGTGACGGGGGCGGGACTCGGCTGTTTGATCTCCCACAAGGCACGGGGCACACACAAACACCCGGTTTACGCCTAGCCTTTTTTTTAGGTGCCACCGAGATATGCAAGCAAATGGTTCAACAAACAATTAGAGGTGGTTTGCCTAACAGGATGGCTATGCTGCCATGTGAACAAGGTCTCGGCATTCAACATAGGGGGATCTTACTCTGACTAAGGAGCTTACTCGGCTATCAAAGGTTCACTCACCCGAATCCTCAAGTTATGCGCCTTCCTCTTGGGTCGGCCTTGCCACTTGCACCGTTAGCTCAACAAGCAAATTTCAGTCCTCAATGTTATACAATAAGCAACAGAGCTAGTGTGCTCAATGACGAGCTAAGCAAAGCACTCAGTTTCGGGGCTATGCTACGGGGGAACAATGTCAAACTCGGTTCTCGGTGCTCGGGATATGCATCGAGAGTATCTTGACGATTGGGACTAAAATGCGAATGCAAATCAAATGTAGAAAAAGTGACAGTTAAGCTACAATGCAAAAAACGTATACGACTAATAAGAACTACGATGCAAAACTACAATGCAATGACAAATTCTGGATGCAAGTTATAAGATTTAGACTAAGTTATACTAAAAACAAAACGAAAAACAAAGAATGTAAGTGAATATAAATACGAGATGATTGAAAAACGGTGAAGTCAAGCCAAAATCACAGGGCACACGCCAAGTCCCGGCAGAACGGCGCCAAAAAATCACAGGGCATACGCCAAGTCCCCGGCAACGGCGCCAAAAACTTGGTAGGCCTCGAAAGTGTATGTAAATTTGACCTACGTGTAATATCGCAAGTGCACGGCGTCTATCGGAGACGCGGCAAGTACGGGTCGATCCCACAAGGACTTGTGGTACTCTGGTTGATATGAGGCTTCTCTACTGAATTCTAGTGAATGTAAGTGACACAAAATTGAGGTTGTTGCCGATACGGCTGATTCGAAATGTGATCCTAAGCTTAAGGCAATGAAGTAAATAGTGGAGCACCAGGGTGGTGAATCTACCACCTGAACCTATGCTAAGGCATTTCCTAATCAAGTTATATTCTTGGTTCATTCCAGGGAAGAACACCATGATAATGTTGTGACTAATCTTACACACTCCCCACAGTATGGAGTGTCTTCTTACGTACACTCCATCACGGGGTCATGTGCTCAAAGAGCTAAATCATTCTAAGACAATGAAGCTTAACAAAAACCATAAAGAGAAGATGAATTCATTAGCATATTATCGGGGGTTTCAACAACACCACGGCTAAAACTTACAACATGATTTAAATAACAAGAAATACAAATTAAACCTAATTGACGCGCACCGGCTAATCCGGGTGAACTCAAATCATGTTCTCCCTCTTCTATTTATACATGCACAATCAAGTACCAAACCCTAATTTCAAAAACGAAATTACAATAAAATAACTCTCACCCACTTCTCTGAATTGCTTCTCCTCTTGTCTAATCGTCTTGAGAACTCCATGCGTGGTTGTTGGAACCCTAGTTTTTAGTTATCTCTAAATTAGCCTCTAGGTTATGAGAGAAGCTAAGAGAGAGGTAACTACACTAGAGAGGAGGGAAGGTGGGCTCACAGCGGCCGTTGTTGAGCGGTGTCGGAGGTGATGGAGGTGGAAGAGGTATGGTGCGGCTCGCTCGAGAGTTTGGTGTCGGAGTGATGAAGGAATGGGTTTTGCGAGAGGTGAAGAGAGAAGAAGAAAGAGAAGAAGAAAAGAAAATGGGTAAGGCTCGATAGGGGTATAGGGTATGGGGGCTTCGTTGTGAGCGGAGTGCATCGATCACATGGGACGTGCCTAGCGAGCGTAGGATGGAGCCGATGGAGATCCGAACGGCCAAGGGTGGTATGCGGTTTGGCGTGATCTAGTGTTGAGCGGAGCATCGAGAAATAGATGTAAGTGAAGGAGCGGCCACCGTGTGATGCATTTGGGCGAGATCTCAATGGCTCGGGATGAGCGGGTTCGGATGCAGGTCGTTGGTAGCTCTAGCCCATGTCTTCCTTGTTGGGTTGCAACTAATTCGCGCGTGGGCTTTGGCTATTCTGCTCCCATAGATGCTCGTCTCCAATTCTTCACTCTTTTGGCTCCTCAATTTCTCCTGGACTTTATTTAGTACCTAAAAACACAAAATTAATTAATACAAATATTTATTCTGAAAACAAAGAAAACACGTCATGCAGATAATATCGATTTCTAAGCGCAAAAGATGAGTAAAATGCCAATAAAAAGGTGTATAAATATGCATTATTTAGCACTCATCAAATACCCCCAAACCTGAATTTTACTTGTCCTCAAGTGAAACGGAAATGAAGAAATCCTAACTATACCCCCGTCGCAGTCTCTCGAATGCATTTAACGTATGCACTAAGCCTTTAAACCCCTAGGTGTCCCTAGTGGACGAGTTGTAGTCTCGTGAGGGTTTACAAGAGGTGTACCCACAAAACCTTCTCCAATTTCGGAGTGTAAAAGAGTCTCAAGCATCCAAGGAGCTATGAGGACATAGAGTTTCGCATGCTAGTAATGGAAGTTAGAACTATCGAAGAACGCATTCTCATCCTTAAGTCTTGAAATGAGAAGTAACCATACCATATGAAAGAATTCGGATTCGATTGTGATCATAAGTCTCAACTTCGCCACCATTAAGGTTTTATGATAATTGCACTCAAAAAGATCGCTTTTTTAGTCTCTCATGTGTGCGGGCGGGAATAAAGAGAGAAATCCCGCACACGTTGTAGGTAAGAAGGATAACCTTAGAAATAAAAATCTGAGACTCCACGAATGTGGACAAAAAGAATCTTTTGATGATCTCTAAGAAAGGAAAATCAACCATTAACAAGGGGTGGAAGTACTCACTACCTTCTCACCCGATCGGCAATTAATATCACTCTCTCATAAGAACCATAGAAACGTCTTCAATCTTCGGTCTTCGGTCTTCAATTGTTGATGACTTAACTTCTAAACTTCACAAAACTTGACAATTTTTAACTTTTATACTCAATTTCCTTGTTGTTTGATTTTTCTTCTTGAATTCTTCTTTACCATGGTGGTAGCAAAAATAAACTACAATTTTTTATTTTTTTTTTAATTTTTTTTTTTAATTTTTAATTTTTTATTTTTATTTTTTTTAATTAAAAGTGAAAATAAAAATACAAATAATGAAAACAACTAACTCCATGGACAAAGGACTTTATCACTCAATTTTTCCACAACTTGTATTGTCTTGATTTTATAAATTTTATTAATTCTCATCCTATTTTCCTTTCTTTGTTGCACATAAACCTTGGACTATATCAATTTTTCTTTCAATGTTACGATGATGCTCGTTTGCTTTGACGATGATGTGTTTCTATGGGTCTTGCAGATTGAGAGAGAGAGTGAAGCTAACGGCAAATCGGTATTTAGAAGGAGTTTTCAACTTTAGACGTCACCCTCATGATTGACAAAAACTAGCACTCAAGAGATCAAAAGTAGTCTTTGAAATTGGTGCGAGAGTTGGGTAGCTCACCATTCCTACCCTAATTTACGTGGTGACACACACTCTCTGACTTTTCTAGAAAGTTGCAAAAATTGAAGGTTGGTGCCTCACTTGATGTAAATTGGGTAGTCTCCACTATGGGTGATCACAATTCTACTACCGAATATCTAAATAAAGACACCTAATTCGCCCTCCTAGGTATGGTTAAATCCAATTTTAACGCTCTAATCAACTAAGAAACCCGATTGCGTTCTCCGGTACTTCTAACTTTTGTTATTTCGGTCAAAACTCTCTATGTAAACATAGCTAGAAGCATGCTAGTGACTCTAAAATCTCTAAAAGTTGGAGGTTTTTACGAAAAGAAGTTTTTAATATATATATATATATATATATTTTTTTTTTTTTATGAAAATAAAAGATTAAAAAGACTAAAAACTCTATATGCAAAAATATGCAAATGCACCCCCAAACCTAAATCAAACATTGTCCTCAATGTGTCAACAGATAGGAAAATTTTAAACAGTCACATACCATGAGAACTATGTCATAAGAGAAAAGGGAAGAGATTACGGATGTGAAGTGAGCACTAAGTTGAAGCTTCAACTAGTCAAGGCTAGAATCCAACATTCTCAACGGAGATCATATCGGATTAGCATAATATATGCGCAAGAAGACTCAACCGAATCAAGAAAAGAAAAATTTAACAAGTCCTACCGAATTATATACAAAAATTTACTAACAATCTAAAGAGTTGAGGGTCAACCCAAAAGATAATGTACAGAAACATGAAAATGGGCTTTGGTTTATGTGGGAATTTGGTTTATTGGGCTTTGGTTTGTTTGGGATTTGGTTTGTTTGGGATATACAGCCCGATTCTTTGAATGGCCCAACTATGCGAAATAACCAAGTTATGTGGGTCAAGGTTGTGTGCGAGCCTGGATTATTTGAACAAGTGCAGCCCAGATTGAATGGCCCAGTATGTGGGCTGAGTTTGTGTGTAGAGCCCAGGTTCAGTTAGCCCAGTAAGTGGGCTTCAGTTTTGTGTACAACCCAAAAGTGAGTTGATAATGCACAGCCCAGAAGTGAGTTGAGTGGGCTAGAAGTCAATGGTTTGTTTCAGCTGACTATCGGCATAGGGCTCACAAAAGTGCGAGTTTGGCAAACTGCAGCACTCGGCGTGTGCACCGACACGGCAAGGCACGAGGCTTGAGTGCACGAGTTGTGTGTAGAGACACGACTCAGGAGGAGCAATAACAAACTCACGCGGAAATTGACACGGCTTATAGATGTTAGTTCACAAATGCATAATGGCAAGGGATGCAATAGCAGATGGTCACTTAAGCATTACACAACGATTTGATATGACACGAGTGTCAAATGGCTTAGTGGACCTCAAGTTTTCGGGGCTCATGCACAAATATGCGGGGTCAACAAGTTATACCCTTCACAAGATCATCTACTCATCACAGATTAGCACAAGTTGAAGCTAACACAATTGATGTCAAGCGGGTTCGATTGACTTCGATTCTCAAAGTTCGAGCTTACAAGTATACATGAATTAGCATGGCAGATGGTGACTAAGCTCAGAGCATGCAATCGACTCATGGGGTGATTGGTCATGCAAGGTAACTAAGTTATCATGCAATCATAGTTGTGCTCAGGTTATCACAGGATTGACAGTGTAGATCATGCATAGGGTGGCTCAGGTGAGTTATGCTCAGGTTGTTGTGCACAGGGCCTGCAGATGCATTTTTCGCATAAATGGCAATGATAGTGAGTCTGGCAGATTAAAGCTCACTCAAGGTCTCACACAGGCCAGGGGTTGAGTCAAGAGTTATGCTCAGGTGATGGCAGCCTTACAAGGTTTCCCACAAGGTACACAGGTCATGTATAGAGCACGGGGAATGAGCATGCAAGGGTTATGGAAAGATGAGCACAGAGCTACAAGTTGATGTCATACAGGTTTGCAACTACAGCCAGAGCAGCTAATTCACAGTGTATGCTCAGGGTTTAACAATACTTGATTCAACAAAGTGGTGGCTCACATGTATGCTCTGAGGCTCAACAGCTTCAGGGGCTGGAGCTCAGGGCAAATTGAAGGTTAAGGGTTACAGCGCCAACCGGCTTGTTATCAGCAATTCACAAAGCGAGATGCATACAAGGCTCACGGGGGTTGCGGGTTAACAGCCCGGCTTATGTGTAAAATGAGCACACGGTGGGTCTCATGCACAGGTGGTGGTTAAGAAATCAAGTACAACCCGTCTAGCTTGCACAACACAAGACTAAGTGCACTCACTTCACAAGCACAACAAGTGAGCAACTTATGCATAAGAAGGACGAGAGAATGTAAGCATTTTATAGCAAACCTAACATATCACAAGGTGTCAACTGGTTCTGTTGACTTCAAAATTCAAAGGTTATACAAAGATATGCATGGCTTTGAGCATGTTCAATCAGGCAGCAGCTTAGCAAGTTACTCAGATGCCACATATGCAATGGTGGCTCTCTGAAGTTATGCGGGAGTAGAAGGTTCCCAGTTTAACAGGTCAAGGTTGGCTAACATGCACAGATGTGACAGGCGTAACTCATTTCGCCTAATCTCGCACAAGGCACAAAGGCACACACAAACACCCGATTCTGCAGCGAGCCTTTTTTTTTTTTTTAGGTGCCACTGAGATATGCAAGCAAATGGTTCAACAAACAATTAGAGGTGGTTGCCTAACAGGATGGCTATGCTGCCATGTGAACAAGGTCTGGCATTCAACATAGAAGGATCTTACTCAGCTAAGGAGCTTACTCAGCTATCAAAGGTTCACTCACCTGAATCCTCAAGTTATGCGCCTTCCTCTTGGGTCAGCCTTGCCACTTGCACCTGTTAGCTCAACAAGCAAATTTCAGTCCTCAATGTTATACAATAAGCAAATGAGCTAGTGTGCTACAATGACGAGCTAAGCAAAGCACTCGATTTCTGTATTATGCTGCGGGAACAATGTCAAACTCGATTCTCGAAGCACAGGATATGCACCGAGAGTATCTTGGACCGATTGGGACTAAAATGCAGAATGCAAATCAAAATGTAGAAAAAGTGACAAAGCTACAATGCAAAAACGTATACAACTAATAAGAACTACGATGCAAAACTACAATGCAATGACAAGTTACAGATGCAAGTTATAAGATTTAGACTAAGTTATACTAAAACAAGACGAAAAACAAAGAATGTAAGTGAATATAAATACAGAGATGATTGAAAAACAGTGAAGTCAAGCCAAAAATCACAGGGCACACGCCAAGTCCCAGACAACGGCGCTAAAAATCACAGGGCATACGCGAAAACACGCAACGGCGCCAAAACTTGTAGGCCTCGAAAGTGTATGTAAATTTGACCTACGTGTAATAACAAAGTGCACGGCGTCTCATCGGAGACGCTAGAGTGGGGTCGATCCCACAAGGACTTGTGGTACTGCTGATATGAGGCTGCTCTACCGAATTCTAGTGAATGTAAGTGACACAAAATTGAGGTTGTTGCCGATACGGCTGATTCAAATGTGATCCTAAGCTTAAGGCAATGAAGTAAATAGTGGAGCACCGGGGTGGTGAATCTACCACTGAACCTATGCTAAGGCATTTCCTAATCAAGTTATATTTTTGGTTCATTCCGAGGAAGAACACCATGATAATGTTGTGACTAATCTTACACACTCCCCCTAGTATGGAGTGTCTTCTTACATACACTCCATCGCAGGTCATGTGCTCAAAGAGCTAAATCATTCTAAGACAATGAAGCTTAACAAAAACCATAAAGAGAAGATGAATTCATTAGCATATTATCAGGGGTTTCAACAACACCCTGGCTAAAACTTAGAACATGATTTAAATAACAAGAAATACAAATTAAACCTAATTGACTGCACTGGCTAATCCAGGCGTGAACTCAAATCATGTTCTCCCTCTTCTATTTATACATGCACAATCAAGTACCAAACCCTAATTTCAAAAATGAAATTACAATAAAATAACTCTCACCCACTTCTCTCGAATTGCTTCTCCTCTTGTCTAATCGTCTTGAACTCCATGCGTGGTTGTTGATCGAACCCTAGTTTTAGTTATCTCTAAATTAGCCTCTAGGTTATGAGAGAAGCTAAGAGAGAGGTAACTACACTAGAGAGGAGGGAAGGTGGCTGCAAAGGCTACCGTTGTTGAGCGGTGTCGGGAGGTGATGGAGGTGGAAGAGGTATGGTGCGGCTCACTCGGGAGTTTGGTGTCGGGTGATGAAGGAATGGGTTTTGCGAGGGTGAAGAGAGAAGAAGAAAGAGAAGAAGAAAAGAAAATGGGTAAGGCTCGATAGGGTATAGGGGTATGGGGGCTTGTTGTGAAGCAAGAGTGCATCATTATTGATGGGGCCAGACTGCGAGCGTAGGGCCAGAAGGCCCGATGGAGATCCCAACGCAGCCAAGGGTGGTATGCGGTTTTGGCGTGATCTAGTGTTGAGCGGAGCATCGAGAAATAGATGTAAGTGAAGGAGCGACCGTGTGATGCATTTTGGGCGAGATCTCACTGGCTCGGGATGAGCGGGTTCGGATCCGGGTCGTTGGTTGCTCTAGCCCATGTCTTCCTTGTTGGGTTGCAACCGATTCATTGCGTGGGCTTTGGCTATCTCGCTCCATAGATGCTCGTCTCCAATTCTTCACTCTTTGGCTCTCCTCCTGACTTTATTTAGTACCTAAAAACACAACATTAATTAACACAAATATTTATTCTTTGAAAACCGAGAAAACACGAGAATGGGATAATATTCGATTTCTAAGCGCAAAGATGGAGTAAAATGCCAATAAAAAAGGTGTATAAATATGCATTATTTAGCACTCATCACTTTACTGTTTGGAATACGAACCAAAGGAATTGTTCCAAGTGCGTGACTTACTGCAAGTTGGAGGCGCAGGGATACATACGAAACTAGGTGAACTATGGTTTAGTTGCTTGGTATCAACTATATGAAGTTGGTTTAGATTTTGTAAAGTGGCTTAATCACGAGAGTATTCAGTGCAGACAAGGTCCTGGTTTTCTCGCATTTGCGGTTTTCCTCGTTAACAAAATCTTCTTCATTGTCTTTTACTTTTGTTTAAAATTATAATTGTTTTATTATAATTAGAAGTAAAGTACACAAACGTTAATTCATATTTACTTGATAGCAATCCTATTGTGTTTGGTTAAGTACGAACCTTTTTATCAAGTAAACATATTCGTTGTTGTATTGTCTCGATCTTGTATCCATAGTCAATCGCGCACAAGTTATCTTGTTGTCGTATTGTCTCGATCTCGTATTCATAGACAATCACACGCAAGTGTGAACCCGATTAGTTGTATTGTCTCGACTCAGTCCATAGACAATCACTTTCGGAGAAAGGACTTATAGGTGGTAAAGTTTTAGATTGAGGTATATTGGGGTACCCTCGTCTTTTCACTATTGTTGAACCAACTAATTGTACACGTTTAGGTACGGTTTACCTTTATCTAAATGTTGGTACATTTCATTTGTGTATGACAAGCTAAGTTCGATCTAACGGTTGAAAGATATTAACCTGAATCTAATCAGGTTTTCATATAACGGTGAATATTGAATGCTTTGTTACCAAGGTAACATTTTGCAAAACCTAATTTGGAGGCTATATAAAGGATAACTCTAGCAAATGGAAAACCTAATCCCCACACCTTCGTGATACTAGTTATGACTAGAGTCGATTCTCCTTTAACCTTAGGTTTTTCTAAACCCAAAGAGGTTAACGATTAAAGACTTCATTGGGAATGTGAAGCCAGACCCAACTATTTTCTCGTAGTGCGTGCTGATCTTGTTGTTTTCTATTGTGATTGAGTACTATTTTCTTTAAGATTTTCTCAAGATTTATTCTCCGATAGGTAAGATTGAAAAGTAATAATAAACACCTTCGTCTCATCGTTTGTGATTCCACAATATCTTGTTTCGTTGTCGATTAAGATTATTGTGAGGTGATTGATATTACTAGGATGTTCTTGAGAATATAAGTCTGGTTTATCAATTGGTTCCTGTTTACCTTGATTTATCAAGCAGCGGAACAAAACTCGTAGTATATCTATGAGAGACAAATTTATCTATTCAATAGACTTTTCTTTTGATCTGATTTGTTTATCGAGTCTTGACTTTGGGTCATAGTAACTCTTGAGTTGTGGGTAAGATCAACTAAGGGAATCAGTGCGCGAGAATCGGAGTGGTTCTAGAGGCGTAAGGAACGCAAGCGCTGCCTTGATCGAGTGTGAGATTGGTTAGGGCTCAACTACATTCCAAATCCGAAGTAACTTGGAGTTGGCTGAGTGTACATCACGGCAATACGGTGTGGTGTTTCAACTGGACTAGTCACGGGTTTCCCGAATTTGCGTTTCCTCGTTTACAAAATTTCTTATTATGTTATTTCTTTTCGCATTATATTTGTTTATATAATTGAAATATCACAAAGTTGTGCATAATTCAATCAATTAGATAATCCAACCTTTGGTTGTTGATATAAATTGATTGACACTTGAACATTGGCGTATTTGGTACGTTCAAGTTGTTTCACATAATAATCGAAGCTCGCCCAGTTTCTATCTGTTTTATATGCTAATTACGTTGTGAAACGAGGAGATACAACTCTTGGATATATTTCTTGATTGAGCTCGCTTTATTAGTTGGTGCTCTCGGAATTATATTGAGTTTGTCCATATAGATTTCTAAACCAAATATTGGGTGAGGTTATTTATACCCCCATTTTTCAATTGGTATCGGAGGCGGGAAAACACGTTAAGACCTCATGTCCGTGTTTGTGGTAATCGGTTTGTGTGGATATATGTTATCTCAAACTCACGCACGTTGAAATGAGTTCCAAAAACTTTGACTATGCCAAATGTCCGGGTCTCTCCTCCAAAGATAACTCCTTTGATGATTCTTCCAATCTGGATATAGGAATTTGTTGCCATTTTGATTCGATAACATTCCCTCTGATGAGATATTTATAACTATGTCTAAAGTCGAAATGGAACTCACGAGAACTTTAAAAAAATCTCATTGAGATTATTGATTTTCAAAATCATGCTCAACACATTGATGAATTTGAAAACTCGTTGGTGAGAATGGGAACTCTATTGTATAATTGAGTCCTTGAAAAAGCGGGGTACAAATAACCACACCCAATATTTCATTTGGCAATCTAATAGACAAACTCCAATATACTTTCAAGAGAATCAACTAGACAAATCGAGACTTAATCTAGAGAAAATATATCAAAGAGTTTTATATCTCTATCTCTCTATTCAATCTGCAACGGCAAATAGGAATTTGCTTAGGCCCAATTGAATATGAGAGAAGTAACTTGAACCATGCCAAAGACCAAATGTACAAGGATCAATAAATTTCAATCAACAACCAAAGGTTGGATTTACCAATTGAACACCACAAATAGGAATTTCACTAGGAAAACCGCGTCATGCGAAAAAACCCCGAGGACCTAGTCGATTTTCAACACCACCTTTGTATTGAGCGGCGTAAGGACACTCAGCCTACTACCAATGAACCTCGGACTAGACTCAGTTGAACCCTAATAAATCTCACATTGATTCAAGGTACAGTTGTGCTCCTACGTCTCCGATCCCAAAGGATTCTACGCACTTGATTCCCTTTAGCTGATCTCACCCCACAACCAGAACGTTACTGACCCAAAGTCGAAGCTTGATAAACAAATCTGTCTTACGCGAAAAAGCTCCATTGGAATAGAAAAAATCTGTCTCCCGCGAAATGCCTATGAGTTTTGTTAGATCTTTTGATAAAATCAAGGTGCACATGAACCAATTGATAAACCGTACTTATATTCCCGAAGAACAACCTAGCATTATCAATTACCTCACAATAATCTTAATCGTATGGTAGCGAAACAAGATATTGTGGAATCACAAACGATGAGACGAAGATGTTTGTGACTACTTTTAACCTTACCTATGGAGATAAATCTCAAGCAAATCTTAGCAAAGATAATACTCAATCACGATAGTAAAGCAAGATCGAAAACGCAACTACGGAAAAAATAGCTGGGTCCGGCTTCCAAATCCCAATGAAGTCTTCAAGTCGTTAACCTACAAGGTTTTGTGGAAAACCTAAGGTTAAAGGAGAATCGACTCTAGTCGCAACTAGTATCACAAAGAAAGTATGGGGATTAGGTTTCTCAGTTGCTATAGTTCTCCCTTATATAGTTTTCAAATCAGGGTTTGCAATCTAAGTTACCTTGGTGACAAAGCATTTGAAATCACTGTTAGATGAAAACCTGATTAGACTCAAGCTAATATCTTTCAACCATTAGATCGAACTTAGCTTGTTATACACAAATGAAATGTATCTTCATTTAGGGTTTGAGTAACCGTACCTAAACGTGTGTACACTATGTTGGATCAAATAGTTAACCAAATTTAGCTATATGAATACTCTCATATCAACTTATTCATCTTAACCACAACTAGTTCAAATGACTCAAATGAAACTAGTTATAGAGTTGTTCAATTGCTATATTCTCATAGAAGTATATAATAACATAATTGAAGCAAAATCGGTTTGATTCACTCGAATCAATTCATGAACATTATAGCCACGGTTTGCAAAGAGTGCATTCACAACCGATTTTAGAACTTTAACCACTCAAGTATGTAAACGGGTATGCATACTTAAGTAGTCGAACCAAGTTTGGTTTTCTCCAGTATGCAAACGTGTACGCATACCTCCAAACCCAGCAGAAATTCCCGAACCTGAACCTTACGCTAGTACGCGCACGGGTACGTGTACTTAGGTTCCTGGACTTCTCAAACCAACAGGTACGCATACGAGTATGCATAGTACGGTTCCCAAACATGGATTACATATATGCAAGAGTGAATAACATGTTTATAATCCAATGTTGGTTAAGTGTTCCAAACTCTATTTAAATCATTGAAACTTTCTTAGAGGATGACAATAGCCGTTTTCACACACTATTAACATCAAATCAATTTTCAAGTTATTGAAATAATCATAACGAAACATTCCAAGTCTCACACCAAATGATTGTATCACACAAACCATGTAAGATGTTACTCGACGATTTTCACATGATCATCTTTTGACTTTCGTCAAGAATATAAGATGAACTTGGTTGAAGCGAAAGCTTACCAACATATATTTCGAGAAATATGTAAGCGAGTTAAACTCAGCTTGAAACACCAAATATGCATAATAGAAAACTATATAGCACTACGACTTATGTCTCAATATAAGAGATAGAGTAGAAATAAACTTTCCAAGTGATAGATGAGTTTTAGTCTCCACATACCTTTTTTTGATGAAGTTCCACAATCTCTCCTTAGTAGTTCTTCGTCTTCAATTGATGAATGCCGTGAAGTCTAATGCTCAACTAGACAATCTATCCTAGTCCGAGACATCTATAAGTAGACTAGAAATCAAGACTTATATTTTTGATCACTAACATTGTCAAACAAGCTTGAGATAGCAACGCTTGCGAGTTCGACCGAGCAGTTCTTTAACAACCAGTCACTAATTCTCATGTGGAATTACAGTACATGAAGAAAAGAACTCCAGAGGAAGTTCCTGCTAAGAAAAGTTTTCATAACTTGCAGTCTTCTAATAGGGCTATGAACTCAAAACAGTTTTCATAACTTTCTCTTCCACGAATATGTTTCCTTCCGTAGGAAAAAAAGAATCACACAGTTCTACATTGTTTTTGCTAGAAAGAATGATTTCCGATCTTCAAAATCTACTTCTTTTCTTGTCGAGAGAGTAAATTGTCTGACGACATCCGCAATGGATTTTATTCTGGAAAACCAGAACTCTCATAAAATGATTTATATGGTCACTCATCTTGAAATCTCTACCGGAATCGTGTTCCTCCTTATGGTGCAAATTCTTACACCACTAATGTACACATTCCTAGTTTTTATGAGAATAAGTCCGTAGGTCTAAGTTTAGGAGGTGGAGTTCTCTCAATTATGATGCTCTGGAACCTATCTCTGGAGGTCCTAGACTTAATCCACAGAAAAATCTCTCTGTTGGATTTGCTAAAAAGGTTATGTCTAATTATTCTGGAAAAAGAAATAACCGAAGGAAAGCAAGGGATACAAGGTCTAAACTCTCATATAGTATTCACAACTCATCTCTCAATACTCATAGTGAGATTACATCTCACTTTGCTACTTTGTTCTAGGTAACTTCATCCTTGTGTCTAACTTGAGAGTTGCAAGGATGACAATTGCGAGATGCTCAAGTCCAGTTGATTACTCCCTTCGTCCTAAATTAAGAGTCCGCTTTGACTAAGTCAAGATATTAAGGAAATCCTATAAATTGTCATGACTATCCCTTGACTAGCCTATTTAATGCTATATTATTACCAAAACTAAATTATTAGTGTTAAAATAAGTATAAGTTTATTAGGAATTTTATAAATATTCATAAATATTTTTATTTAAAAAAAGGAATAACAATTAATACAAAGATATTGAGTAAGTTATTTTCCATAAATATGGTGATATTATTTAAGATTTGGATATTAAAAATGATTTTATGATTATAAAAATAAAGGGTATATTTGATAGTTTAAGGGAAAAGTATGTCTATAAACAGAGCGGACAGATAAAAATGGACATACCAAGGTAGAAATTAGGACAGATAAAAACGGACAGAGGGAGTACTATTTTTCTTATGGTTGATTTAGTTGTTTTCCTATTATGTGAAGGATGAGTCATTTCTTGACTTCCTATAACTAGTGTATCTTTTCCTAATGCTCTGATTAAATCATTTAATTATCGAGTCATGATGGTAAGATATATTTGAAAACATAAGGTATTTCCTTTTTTCCTTGGATCTTTTCTGATCCATTAACCTTTCTTTTCTGGTCCACGAATGTCCGTGTCTTTCTTATGAGATTTTAGGGTTTCCATAACAAGGGTGTTCTCTTGTTCGTAAACATATATATATTATTTTTTTTTTCTTCCCTAAATAAAAAAAAATGGAAAACTCTTCAATACCTCAGGAAGTGGTTAATCTTGAGATTGAAGAAGACATCAAAGGATGCGATTCGGTTCAAGACCTTGTCTTGAAAAAGATGATGGAAAGGAAATAGTATAACTCCTGGATTGGTGAATCTGACAAGGATTTAATTCTTTTTTAGAATGACTCAAGGGTGGAATTTGCTAATCTTCAATTTCAAATTAATCAACTTCTTGATGGTCAGACCAAAATCCTTGAAAATCAAAAGGTCTTAATTCAGAATCAGAAGAAACTAATCGTGGACTGTGTCAAAGCTAGGCATCTTGCCCGCATTGTTGATCGAAAACTTAATGTTCTAACTCATGAACATGGTGTCTCTACGGTCAAAAGAATCAAGGATATCATTGATACATTTTATGATGGACCTTTTCAAAGGTATGATGTTATCAAAGAAACTTGATTTTTGTTTTTGTCTAGGAAACTTCTTATGAGAATTTATTCTTGTGTTTTAAGGATAGCTAGGGTTTGGAATAACAGTTATTGTGAGTACACGTAGCTATTGCCAACGTTTTTTTTATCTTGCGGTGTTTTTAGATTTATTTATTTAAATTCTAAAGTTTATTTGGAAGATGATTTTGCAGTATTAATTTTTATGGTTTTCTATATTGCAAAAAAAATTATGGGATATGTGTGTTTGCGTCTGTGAACTATGATTGTCCCATATACGTCAAAAGTTAAGTCTATTATATGTCTTTATGCAAATATTGATGGAAAATAGAAAATGAACTTTTGATGACAAAGATTAAGTCTATGATATCATTATGCAAATATTGATGTAAAATAGAATGAATCTTTGAACATTCCGCAAAGATTGATATTTCCGATCCACTTTTTTGTGAAAAAGTACGTGTGGATCCGTAAGTTTTCTTATGTTGAGCATTTAGATTAAATTAATCATAGGTTCTATTGTGGTTAATTTAATTGATTTTGCTTGATACAAATTCATGTTTCATGTAATTTGTTAATGTCCAAAGAAATCCTTTTTTCGTAAAAGTAAGGTCGCTCTTTTTGTTCCTTTGGGAATGACATTTTATGGGGGAGAGTTCTTAATTGAACTTGTGCTTAATTGCCAAATCTTTATGGGGAGTGCGGTTGTGGAATATTGTACGGGTTATCTTGTATCTTTATTAACTCCTTGATGAATACACTAAGTTTAGACTATGTGAAATCATCGAAACAAAGTTGGTATGTGTTCCCCTTTTGGTCATGAAGTATCTCTATGGAAATTTCATTAGGATCCCACTAGTTTTCGTGCCTTTGCCAATTTATATATATTGACAAAAAGGGGGAGAATTAATGTATAGTTCACACTAAAAATACATATGGTTTACGGATCATTATGTAAGGGGGAGTGGTTTTCATTGTGAGATGAAGTATTGACTAAGTGGGAGTGATACATATCATCATAGTATTGTTGTCAAAGTTGTGATACAATTTGACTTTGATGCTGTGTAATAATACTATGACAATGTATAAAAATGATTGAGAACTCATTGTTTTCTTATTGTATATCTACGGATCTTGAACAACTGTAATCTGGGAGTTGAACACGTTGGTAATCACTTTCAGTACTTGGAAGTGACGAAGATTACGAGTAATGTTGAAGAACCAAGGAGATCAAGCATTTGGATGAGAAGCTACAAAGTTTTCCAAATCGCAAACAACGAAATTACAAAGAGTATCTACAAGGGGCCCAAAAAGAAAACTAAAAAGTTATTTAAAACGATAATTTTGTAATACATATGTATTGATAGTTTTGTCACTAAAATTGACAAAGGGGGGAGATTGTTAGAGCACTGCTCGGCCAAACTCGCAAGCATTATCTCAAGCTTGTTTGTCAAGTTTAGTTGCCAAAACTATAAGTCTTGATTTCTATTCTACTTATAGCTAAGTCTCGGTTTAGGATAAAAAGTGTAGTTGAGCTTTAGACTTCACGGCGTTCATCGAATGAAGACAAAGATCTACTCAAGGGAACTTGTGGAACTTCATCAACAAAAGGTATGTGGAGACTTGAACTCATCTATCACTCAAAAGTATATCTACTCTATCTCCTATTTGAGACAAAAGTCGTATTGCTATATATACTTCAATTATACACATTTCATATTTCTAAATGAGTTTATCTCGCTAATCTATTTCTTTCCGAAATATGTGTTGGTGTAAGATTTGATTTAACCAAGTTCATATTTTATTCTTTGATGAAAGTCAAAAGATGATCATGTGAAACTGCCTTGTAACATCTTACATGATTTGTGTGATGCAATCATTTAGTGTAGACTCAAAATGTTTCGTATTGATCATTTGATCATTTGAAAATTGCTTTGGAGCTAATGGTTGTGTGAGACATCTATTGTCGTCTTCTAAGAATGTTTCAATGATTGAAATGAGAGTTTAGAACATGTAACCATAATTGGATATAAACATAGTATGTGTATTCACATTTGTGTAATAAGGTCCGAGTCCGGGAACCATGGTATGCATCCTGGTACGCATACTGGTTGGTTAATGGAAGTCCGGGAACTAAGTATGCGTACACGCGTGCGCGTCTTGGCGTAAGTCCAAGTTCCAGAAATTCAACCGAGGTTGTAAGTATGCGTGCGTTCGCAGTCTCTTGTGAAACCAAACACATGTCAGTCTACTTTAGTATGCGTACGTTGGCGACTTGAGTAGGTTATGTTAAAATCGGTTTATTCATGAACTAATACATTTATAAATTAAGGAATGCAATCTTTTGCAAAACGAAAGCTATAATTTTCATAAAATGATTCGATTGAATCAAAATCGATTTTGCTTCAATTGTGTCTTGTATACTTCTATGAGAATATAAATAATTGACTCTCTAATTAGTTTCATTTGAGTCATTTGAACTAGTTGTGATAAAGATGAATAAGGTTGATATGAAAGTGTTCATATGGATAACCTCGGTTAACTATTGTTGAACCAACTAAGTGTACACGTTTAGGTACGGTTACTTTTATCTAAATGTTGGTACTATTCATTTGTATACGACAAGCTAAGTTCGATCTAACGGTTGAAATATATTAGCTTGAATCTAATCAGGTTTTCATCTAACGGTGAATATTGAATGCTTTGTTACCAAGGTAACATTGATTGCAAACCCTAATTTGGAGACTATATAAAGGATACCTCTAGCAACTGGGAAACCTAATCCCCACACCTTTTGTATGATACTAGTTGCGACTAGAGTCGATTCTCCTTTAACCTTAGGTTTTTCTAAAACCTAGTAGGTTAACGACTTAAAGACTTCATTGGGATTGTGAAGCCAGGCCCAACTATTTTTTCTATAGTTACATGTTACGATCTTGCTGTTTTCTATTGTGATTGAGTACTATATTCTTTAAGATTTTCTTGAGATTTATTCTCCGATAGGCAAGATTGAAAAGTAGTCACAAACACCTTCGTATCATCTTTTGTGATTCCATAATATCTTGTTTCGTTAATCGATTAAGATTATTGTGAGGTGATTGATATTACTAGCTGTTCTTCGGAAATATAAGTCTGGTTTATCAATTGGTTCCTGTTCACCTTGATTTATCAAAAGACGGGTACAAAACTCGTAGGTATATCCGTGGGGAGATGATTTATCTATTCAATAGACTTTTTTTGTGATACGGATGTTTGAGCATAACTCGGTTGAACCCACCAAACGCTGGTAGGTCAAGTTTGGTTGTCATATTTTAGTGAACCAAAACTCATTTAAAGAGACGCTTGATTATTTACTAGAGTCAACTTCGTATAGGTTTACTAGAAGTTATTAGGATATGAGACTTAGAAGTATTACGTGAAGACTTGAAGAATGTGAAGAAGTAAAGAGCTACATCGACACATCATCCTTCCTCTTGAGGTTAGTAATATTTGATCAGAACTGTTTCCATTCCTAATATCTTTCAAGTCCTGCATATTGAAAACATAACCGTGAAGCTGTGAATGATTATACTTTCTAGTTAGACATAGTATTAAAGGAATTACAATGTCAAGTATAACGTCTATCTTTTGAACTTCTCGTATATAAGACATCCACATAACCGCATGAATGCTATTGTGATTATGTGTAGGTGTATGGGTGAAGATTTCGTCCTAGGAAACAATGTTTTACATTTGTTTAAAGGAAGTACAATTCATAAACTTGTTTTATGAATCAAAGGGAAATCGCTAGGCTTATTGGTATTGTTATTCATTGCAAATCTTTGGATGACCAATATGTATTTTTAGTACAAACGCTCATAACTTGTTTATGTATCTTGGTAAACCTATTCACAAATAACTTTTGTATTGGTATGACTTTTATTAGTGAAACTGATCTTAAGTAATCACCTGAGATGGTATGATCGATATGTTGTAATGGTATGACCAACTCTAGACATTGGGAACCACCTAGTAAGAGGTGCAACCGTTCAAAGTGTGTGGAATCGATCCTTGTAAGAGGTGCAACAAGTCTTAGTTATTGGTAACCGATCCTATGACTTGTAACTAGGAATACAAGTTAAGCCACCATAAATATGTAATGGCAAGTCCTAATACCTAGTCAACCAATTTTTGGAAAGCTAGTGTGACCGATCATATAGTACCCACATGGAGGTGGGGCAAAACTTGTTTTGGTAGAACCGTGAACCCATTAATGGTGATTTGATAGGATAATCAATCACATAGTTCTTGGAAGTCAGATGAACCAATTCTAAACTTGTTTGGAAGTGTGGCAAATCGGTTCCAAGATTGTAAATATGAATGAGGATTTACAAAGTAAAGATGTAGACATACTTTGAACATGTACAATAACTCTAATATTTTATTATTCAAATATATTCCTTAATAGCTAAAGGAGAATCCCGGATCGAAATATTGAGAATCTTTTAATTAAGGTTTTTAGTTTTATATGCTTTTAATTTCCATCAATTAAAATGCATATCTTTAGAAAATAAAAATTGGTAATGAGCATTTACTAATTGGAGATTTTCTACTGAGATTTCGGTCAATATTTGGACAATGCATTTCCAGGAATTATGGAAACCGAATTTGGAAATATATTGCATATCTTGAGAATATTTTCGGTTTTGGAAATTCCTTGGTGTCCAAACTTCCTTGGTCAATAAATATTGAAGTTTTTCATTTCGAGCAAACTAATCCTCGGAGCTGACAAAACTACCATGTTGTGTTATTCTTTGGTGGGTAAATCTATCCTTAGAGAAGAAAGAACCATAATTAGAAATCTCTTACGACCGCTCGTTTTAAAGACTTATTTGGGATTAGGAAGATCTACGAGTACCATTGGTTGGAAACTAGATAATTGCAGTTTATTATTAGTTTTCGATTGATTTGATTGACTAATGGTTGTTGAACTTTGATTGCACCTAGTTTGTTTATGCTTGAGAATCTTCTCTTCTGATATAAAATTCACTCAAACTAGATCGAAGTTGGCGGAGATCTTTAGGCTGTTTGTAGATCTAAAAGCGTCTTGTGATAATGCAATATTAACTCCGTTACGTATGTGTGATTGATCACAAGAGATTCAAGTTGATTGTGCGGTGTTTATTGACACATTTAATAAGATTTGAATACAAAGAAGATTTACGATTTGAGTTCATAATCTTTGGTGTGCACAAAACTTGATCTACTGGGATCTAACTATAATCGGATTTATCTTTGTGATAACCTTGATTGATTAGTTGAGTAGATCGGCATCAATACAATTCTTTGTGATTAAAAGTATTGATTGCATAGTCTAAACAATTCTTTGGTAGTTGTTGATAGATTGAATAAGAACTGACAAATGAGTTTATTGGGATAAACTGGAGGCCTTTGTCAAACCTCATATCACTTATTTGAAAAAGAGTTATTCACCAGAGCAGTTGTTGTTCCTT
>JAJJWW010009340.1:0-103995 GCA_023531295.1 Papaver armeniacum | reverse complement strand
TGATAAGGGGCATCCCACCGTTATTTGCACCCAAATTCAGCCGGTTGCACCCACTTGCTATCGGCACACTGAACTGTTAAGGGCGACCTTTCTTCTTCATTCAAATTTGAAATTGCGGGAGAAGAACCACCGCCATCGACATGAATTTCCCGGAGAAGTTTCAGCGAAGTTTTGAGTCGGATTTTCTCGATCCATTGGATTGATTGGACCGTTTGGATCAAACGAGAAGGTAGTTTAATGATTCACGTGTAAAAATGGAAGGTTTGATGGGTTTTTCAGAAACTTGAGGAAAGTGGGGCTTAATATCAAGTACAGCGCGGCGGTTTGGAAGGAATTGATCACGAGAGTTTTTAACCAGGTTTGGATTGGTCTTGGCTTATTCTGGTAAACGAGGGACGCGAGGAGATTTGGTTTTGGAAGAAAACATGATCTCAAGTACATTTCCGACTATAAGCGAGAGGTGTAGTTTATTATGAATATTTTTAGAGGTTATATATAACTTGGCAGCGTGAAATATATTCACAAGATTTGTTAATCATTACAAAGAGAATTTGAGGAGTTTGTACTAAAAGCAGAGAGCGTAGGGAAGGATAAAAATAAAAAAAAAAAAAATCCGAGACTTTTGGTGGAAAGTGGAAGATTTTCGGGATTTTGGGATTATATTTGGTATATAGCTGGATTGAGGTTAGAGAGGAAGTGGGTGAGTATTTGGGGGTCGTACGGTGGTTAGGAAAATTTAGGTGAAGAATAGAGAGCTTAGGAAGTTTCTATAACTGCTTTGCAAGAAGAAGAAAAAGAACGAAGAACTTTCTTTGCTAAGGACGAGCCAGCAACGACATGATATTACTGACACAAGGCGACAGCTAACAAGCGGGTCATTGCTAATTGTAATCTTCGTATTATTTATCTCCGCAACAAGCTTATAGATTTGCTGTGTAAATGGAGTTGTTTCCATTCTTTTTCCAATATTTCTTCAATAAAAACACCGTTGAGCCATTAATAAATCTTTTGATCATGTTTTTGATATGAGGAGCTAAACCCCAACACTGGGACGCACTTGAGTAGTTATATTTCATGCAGTATGTGGTAATTATATTTAATTCTTTTATGACTACTTGCAATATTATCATCGTTTTATGATTTTTCTTAATTGATTGTGATATCGTATAATGATGTATGCTTGGTCCGCTTTGATGCGCTCATGCTAGTGATTTGCCACCAATCTTATAAGAACTGCCTTAAGAATTAGAGTCAATTTATTTGAGCTATAATTGTTTGGAATAAATATATGAATCGCATGAATGAGTTTATGAATCCCAGTCTCAATAATCTCTCGATTTTTAGACAATCTTGTGTATATATTTTATTTATTTTTTAGTATTTTCTTAAATCAAACCTTACAAGCCCGAGTTGAACGAACTTTACTACTTAATTTTTACAACAAATTAAAAAACGACATCAATTTTTAAGGGCGCATTCACGCGGACTTGTATTTAGATTTGTTTTAAGTTTTTATTTTTATTATTTTTTGTTCTCTTTACACCTTCGGTATTTTTCGATTCTTTCGATTTGGAGCCGAAGCTACAAAGAAAGAAAAGTGCTAGAAAAGGAAAGTACCTCTCCAAAGAGGGAAAGAAAAGAGGAATTCAAAAGAGTGAAGAAGAAGATTTAAGGTTACTTTGTTTTATTTTAGAACCGTAAATAGGGTTTCATTTTTATAATTTTTCTTTTTATTTTCTGACACTTTTTGACTTTATTTTTGATTCTGATTATTATTTTTAAAACCCTAAGGAAGGGTTAGAAAAATTAAATATAAATCGTTTATGTGGAAGGACGACGGGGCTACGATATCGTCTCGCCCGGGTTCGTATGCTAATCGACATATGAGCTCTTGGCCCGATTCGACTTCAACTAAGCCATCACGCCCGTCTCTGGTACGGAGGTAAGACTCTATCCACCTACGAATCCTCCGTCAGTGGGTTTTATTTTGTGATAACTCACACCCCTAATAGAATATCGGAACCGGGCATTACAATAGCCAATACAACGAATATCCGTCTCGATTTTCAAAATGGACATTGACCATAGTGTGAATAGTGGTTGTAGCCATCAAACTTTTGGAGGTTATAATTCATACCCGTAGTGAGCCCACTCATTTATTCGCACACCCACCTCGGCCATTTGAAAGCAAAAAACAATCCTCTGCCTCTCTAGAAGAGGCTCAAGAGTTATAATCTTATTTGTGAAGAAAACCTATAACATCTTCTTTCGCACGAAAGGCCATCAAAGATGTTCTAGAAGAGACTCTACAATATACCGAGAGTACAAATAGGATCAAGGTGTACCAAATGTGCCAATCTTATTTCCAATACAAGAGCCTAATAAGACTTTGAAAAATGAGGATAGTTATTTGCATAATCAAGATGACAAGGATAGAATTGGTAACACTACTTCTTTTAGATGAGGTTCAACTATTTTCATGTTATTATAATGATGATTATGATGAGGATAGTGTTTGATATTAATTCTAAAATGTTATACATAGTGATCAGAATTAGTTACTCCAATTGAGCTTAATAATGATAATGTTTCAGTTCAAACTAGCTAATTTTAACAATTATTCACCTATTCAAAAGGATGAGGATTTGGACTAGAGATTCCAACTGCTTTAGATGATGTAGTTTTCCCTATGATTGGGGCTTCAATAGATGGCTTTGAGAGTAGAGCTGGTCTATCCCGAGAATATTAGTTACGTGTCTATCTAATTGTAAACATTAGAAAAGAAAATGAACTCAGAGATGAGTGAGGATGTACCATACTTAAAGAATCACTCACCATTTTCAACTGATGACCTGGAAACAGGGAAGTTGTGATCATCTTCAGGAGACACCGAAATCTCTAAGTTTGGGGGTGATTATCATTCTCCCATGTGCTTTAACGCTTTAGGAAAGGTCCTCACTTGGGACCCGACATATGTGCCTCAACCATTTTAAAAGATTATCTTTCATACACGTTTTCCCGAACCTAGTGATGTCCATAGGAAAGTTCATTTGTTAGAAAACCCATCCTCCGGTTGATGTGGTTAGCCCAGGATACCTGCATTGATTTTGTTTTCTTTCTCCCCACCAAATATTTTCAACTAATCAGGAATGTGATGGTTCAAAATGTGTCGCTTATTAAGTCTGTACAAACCTAATTATTTTAGGAGAATAGAAACGACACATTTTCTTATGATTGACCCGCCACTCATCGTGGTCAATTGTGTGAGTCAAAACTGATTGACTTTAAGGATCCGCAAATTATTCGGTAAAGTATTATGTGCTTCTAAGTTCTTATTTGAGTTTTTGCCAGATTCTTACAACCCTCAAACTGATCTTAGCTTGATAATCTCCACATTACGAAAATATTTTCCTCATCTGGCTATATAGTCCCAACCCAACCACAACTAGATGTAGCTGTCTTTAAATGTGAAAACTAGACAAGGGTGTGCTTTATTTGCTATTCACTTAAGTATGCTGGGTGTATTCCCTTTTATTCTCCAGATAAATTTCTATTTGGTTTTGATGACCCATGTAAATTCCGCCATTACTTTATGATTTTATGAGGTGACTAATCCTTTCTTTGTCCTGGTGCAAGACTTTAAACGCAGCACTTCTTGAGAGGTAACCCAATATTCATGCCACACATGTAATATCTTTCAGCTTCTTTTACTTCAAATGGTAACAGCTTCTCCCTTGTTCATGCTTTTAACACATCTTTGGAACATTGAGGACGATGTTAGACGTAAGTTTGCGGGTATAGGAGAAACTTTTTAGTTACGTATTAATTAAACCCAGTAGCCTAGAAATTTATGTTTATGTAGGGATGGCACTAACCAATCTAAGTGGATGGAAGCATTTTGGTTGTAGGAGTTGAGGAACCAATACGGACAGATGGAAACTATCTAAAGCAGTCTATTCATAAAGCATGCGAGCTCTGGGTGTTAGGAGTAAAGAAAAACATGTGTAGTTTCGCCATCATCTCGAGGAATCCTTTTTCACTTCCATTTTTTTATTTTGTTTTGCTTTAAAATATGTTTCTCTAAGTGATTAGGTGGAGTTTCACGGTCCGGCCTGTCCACCACCGCTGGTGGTGAAAGTAGAGTGATTGAAGATCACCAAAAAAAATAAGGGTAATTGCACTCGGACCATCAAAAACCGGCCGAATAAATTCAATAAAGATCAGAGCCTCATTCGGTTTTCCACTTGCCTCAGATGTGCCGGTTGTGTCGTGGACCTCAGGGTTAGGATTATCGATCATCGGTTCCCTTTGTATGCAAGTAAAGTTGATATTAGTCCAGACTGTGATCTCATTCCATTAGGATAGGTTCATTTGGCAAAGGGCCTTCTACGTATATGGGAAACACCGTTCACCTTAGTCAACATCAAACCCATCTACATTTTTCCTACATCCATTCTTTTAATCTATCCATGTGATTGGTCGACTCTGCTTATGATGTCCGTGTAAACTATCAACAGCTCGTGACTTCATATGAATTTAGTATGCTTGAGTGCAACTCGTGTACAACATGATTGGAATTTCAGACGGTCGGTACTTCCTCCCAGCCCAGTCAATAGAAGTATGCCAACCAAGTGAGATTCTTTAGTGCTTTCCAAGGTTACTGCGCGTGAGATGTCTGAGTCTGCAGTGTAAGGGTTTTGTGGGTATATCTCTTGTAAGCCCTCCCGAGACTATAACTCGGCCACTAGGGCCACCTAGGGGTTTAAAGCTGGCTTATTGCATACGCTAAATGCCACCTGTCCCGGCCGATACCGTGACAGCTGAGTTAGGATTTTTATTTTCTAGATTTTTTGCTTGAGGACTAGCAAATAATAAGTTTGGGGTATTTGATGACGCATTTATGTGTGCTGTTTTGATACCAGTGTATATATTGTTGGTGCTCGATTTTGTATTTATTATGGCTTTTTATGTTTTGTAGGTGTTTTGGAGAAATAAGCTTCGCGAGAAAATCGTTCCTAAAAGTGGTACTTGCGCTCTGGGAGAAAATTACTATTCGGAATCTCATTTGGATAAGGGGCAACTCAGCTGATAAGGGCATCCCACCGTTATTTGCACCCCAAATTCAATGATTGCACCCACTTGCTATCGACACACTGCAACTGGTTAAGGGGCGACCTTTCTTCTTCATCTCTTATAAAAAAGGATACTATGGCCAAGTATTCTTAGGTAACGGTGAAGCATGCGACATCATTGGTTTGGGTGATGTGATCTTGAAAGTCAATGGTTCAACATGGAAAACTTAGTGTATGTACGACATGTTCTGAATTTGAAGAAAACTTAGTGTATGTGGGCCAAGTTTGTGATGATGATTGTGAAGTTGTGCTTACGAAACACAATTGGAAAGTGAAGAAAGGAGCTATGGTATTAGCTCGTGGAGTTAGAGTCGGTACTCTATACCGGACTTCAGATGGAACTACTTTAGCAGTGGCTAGTAGTGGTGAAGAAACTAACTTATTGCATAGAAGATTGGGGCACACGAGTGAGAAGAACATGAAGATTCCGTGTTCTGGAGGCTATCTACTAAAGGTGAAGTATGTTAATATGAGTTTTTGTAAAGACTGTGTTCTTGGAAAGAAAAAACGGGCTAATTTCAGCAGATGAGGAAGAGACTTGATAAGTGTGAAACTTGATTTGGTTCATACCGATATATAGAGACCAATTGATGTTGCATCTCACAGTGGGTTCCATTGTTATGTCACCTTTATTGATAATTACTCAAGGAAAGTGTGGCTTTACTTCATAAAGAATAAGTTCGAGGTGTATGATGTGTTTCAAAAGTGGAAAGCTTTGGTTGAAACAGAAACTTGTCCGAAGTTAAAGTGTTTAAGGTCAGACAACGGTGGTGAGTATGACAAAATAGAATTCTTACAGTTCTGTGCTACGAATGGAATTCGTTTGGAGATGACGGTTCCAAGGACTCCACTGGAGAATGGAGTAGCAGAACGTATGTATTGGACGTTGAATGCACATGCAAGGTGCATGAGGTTACAGTCTGGTTTGCCCGAGACCTTCGGGGCACATGCAATACCGAAGGAGGTTTGGACCGGAAAAAAGGTAAATCTTTCCTATTTGAAAGTTTTTGGTTGTGCTGGTTATGTTCATCTTAGTCCCAATGAGAGGTCTAAGATAGGTGCTCAAGCAAAGAAGTGTATATTTCTTGGTTACGAAAATGACGCTTTTGGGTATAAACTTTGGGACTATCAGGGTCATAAAGTTATTAAAAGTAGAGATATTACTTTTAATTAGAATGGGCTGTATAAGGACAAGAATACAATACAATTTGAAGATGTCAGGTCAAGCAACATCGATAAGGAGTTGTATATCGATAATGATGATGCTTCTGGAAAAAGTGTGGTACAAGAATAGTACGATGTTGATATCGGAGAAGTACAAGGAGAAGGGACTTCTCCTGCAGTGGGAGTTACTCCTATAGTTCCACAAGAAGTACGAAGATCGTCAAGAACTCCAAAACCAAACCCAAGGTATGCTTTGAATTATCTATTACTTACGGATAGAGGTAAACCTGAAGATATTAAAGAAGCACTAGTAGTTGACGATTCAATCAAGTGGCAACTTGCTATGGAAGATGAGATGAATTCACTTGAGGAGAATGGCATATGGGTGTTAGCAAAATTACCTAGAGGTAAGAATGTGTTGCATAACAAGTGTGTTTATCAGATGAAATGTACGAAGCAAATGGAGAAATTCGCTACAAGGTGAGGTTGGTTGTAAAGGTTTCCCGGAGACTGAGTATTGACTACAGCAAGATATTTTATCCAGTTGTGAAGATGACTACTATCAGAGTAGTGTTAAGTCTAGTGGCTTATGAAGATCCCTACCTTGAACAGTTGGATGTGAAGATAACTTTTCTTCATAGTGACCTAGATGAAGAAATTTACATGAAGCAGCCGGAAGGATTCACAGTAAAAGGCAAGGAAAAGATGATATGCAAGCTAAAGAAGAGTTTGTATGGTTTAAAACAAGCCCCGAGACAGTGGTACAAGAAGTTTAATGACTTCATGCATAGAAGTGGTTACTCACAGTGTAATGCAGATTATTGTTGTTACTTCAAAAGGTATGGTTCTGACTACATTATATTATTACTGTATGTGGATGATATGTTGGTTGCCGGAACATCTCTACAAGAAATTGAGAATTTGAAGAAACAATTAGCAAGTGAGTTTGCTATAAAAGATCTTGGTGAAGAAAAACAGATTCTTGGTATGAGAATCATAAGGGACAAAGCTAAGGGAACTCTTATGCTTAGTCAGGTTGAATATATTGAACGAGTGTTGAAAAGGTTCAATATGGAAAATGCTAAACCAGTTAGTTCTCCACTTAAAAATCAAATTCGTCTTTCAAGTATGCAATATGCGAAGACATAAGAATAAAAGGAGTACATGGATAACGTACCATATTTTTCAGCTATTGAGAGTCTAATGTATGCTATGGTGTGCACGATACCGGATATTGCACATGCAGTTGGAGTAGTGAGTAGATATCCATGAAAACAACATCGGGAAGCTTTGCAGTGGATTCTCAGGTATTTGAGAGGTAACAAAAACGTACCTTTGTGTTATGGAAGAGGTGGTTCTATCTTGAGGGGTTATGTGGATGCAGACTTCGCAGGTGATGTAGATAAAAGGCAGAGTACGGGTTATGCTTATACTATGGGGTAAGATGCAGTGAGTCGGAACTCACAATTACAAAAGTTGGTGACAGTGTCTACTACGGAAGCGGAGTACGTAGCGATGACAGAAGCGGGCAAGGAGATGATTTGGTTACAAGGATTATTAGATGAGTTGGGAAAGGAACAACGAGATAGTGTTCTATTTAGCGACAGTCAAAGTGCTATACATTTAGCCAAGAACTCAGCCTATCATGCTAGGACTAAGCATATAGATATACGTTATTATTTCATTCGGGATCTCTTAGAAGAAGGAGAGTCGAAGCTCGAGAATATTCTTGGTTCGAAGAATCCAGCGGATATGTTTACCAAGGGAGTTATATCAGACAAGCTAAAGCTCTGAAAGGATTTAGTTGGTCTCTCAGAATGAGGATATGGGAGGGGAGCCGCACTGACATGAAGATGTTTTAGCACCATCAATCCAAAGTTGAAGAATGGAAGATAATCAATAAGTCTTCAAAGTGGGAGATTGTTAGTTATTGCAGACTAATTAATTAGTTTCCTACTTTAGGTTAGTCGTGGTTATTTAGGGAAGGTGTTTCCTAAACCGGCTAGGATTCTTGGTGGACAAGATAGTAACCTATATAAATAGGTAATTAGGCCTTATAGAATGTGTATGAAGAAAATTGTGAACGTAGAGAGAAAAAAGAGTTTTTTCTTGTAATAGCTTTTAGGGAAAAAGCTAGGTTTTCTTTGTGAAAGCATATTGGTGAGAAACAAGAGACAAGGTTATCGTATCGGGTAATTGTTGTGGTGTAACCAAGGGTTTGCTAGGATTCAAACTATGTTGTAATCGTTTTTTCTTCATAGTGGATTTGAGTTGGGGAGGCTCAAAGTGGGTGTAGACAATATATACACGTTGTATGTATTGGTCGAACCACTATAAATCTTGTGTCTTGTGAGTTGATTTATCTTTCTCATATTATTAATGTTGCTTGTGCTTGGTTTACTTATTATTCATCATAATATCTCAAGATCATGTTATTCCGCGGTTGTCAGTGATTAAAAAAAATCCTGAAAATTACAACACAACTCCTGTACAAATACTTTCCGGATAGGACAAAACACATTAGGCCAAGATAGTAAAATTCCAGAGGTCACCACTTCAAATCACAGGGAAAAGTTTGAACTAAGTAACTCATTTGAGAAACATGCATACGACATGAGGGACACTATCGGTAATATCGGAAAAAAGCTAGCATTGGAAGATAAGAAAAAGATTGAGGATGGAGTCTACAATTCCATTCAGTGGTGCAGTAGCATTGAACTAGCGGACATTGACGTTACAAATGACAAGATGAAGGAGTTGCAGAATGTATGCGACCCTATAATAGCTAAGATTCAAAAGTTGGGTAGTCCTTCAACAAGAGCTAGCAGTGATGCACCAAAAATCCGAAAAATCTTAAGATCTTTTCGTTTCATCTTATCAAATTTTATGTCTTCTTTTCTAGCTGCACTTACGATCTCTTTCTCAAATTCTCTTGTTCAAACTATGACTACTTTTATTCTCTCGGTTTGTCTTTATTAATCTTTGTCAGCATAACTTTTCAACTGCAGTGTCTTGTATAATTAAAATTAACCATTAAATCTTCTGTGACTAGAGGAAACCTTTTCTTAAGTTTGAAGAATTACGACAAACATGCTCTTTACAGCTCTTGAAGACTTTGGTAAATGTTGTATTTGGGATTGTTAAAATGACGAAATTTGGCAAAAAAAGAAAAAAAAAGAAATGTCCATCATACCCTGCACAAGTAGTTCATGGCCAAGGTTTTTTTTTTTGAAAATGACAAAAGATATATTATTGCAAAGAAAACTAATCTGTAGATTCAGACTCATGTGGAAACAACTCAAGTTAAGTTGTCCGTCCATATGACCAATCTGTGTGATTAGCTTCTTCAAGAAAGGGTACATAATTTGAGTTCATATTACATATCTCTTGAGCTTTGATAAAGTGATAAAAGCTATTATTGGAATTAAAAACATAGGAACTTCAAGAAACTAGTAAGTTGTTGAGGTGAATTTCTCCTTTTTTAGCTAGCAAGTTTGCTTTGCTTTGTTTGCTCTTCGATCCACCAAACGAAATTAGATTTTCTGCGCAACTTCTTAACTTCATCTAGAATTTCCAAGCATTGCCATTTGATTGAGGTTTGTGTGCCTTGTAAATAATTGATGGTATTTTGGTTGTCTCCTTCTATTGCCAGATTTTGTAGGTTATTTGTGATGGCCCATTGAAGAGCCTGTAGCAAAGCTACAGCTTCCGCTTCTGCTGCGGATTCAGTCATGCAACTGCCCATTCCTGCTGCCCCGAAAGTGCATGTCCAGTTGCGCAAAATGAAACCACAGCCTGCATTAGTATTAGCAGATTTCCATGAAGCATCACAATTAAATTTATAGAAATTTCTTATTGGGAAAGTCCAATATGGTTGAGGTTGTGTTCTGATGCTTGTATGTATTAAATCTGTTGATACTAATGAAAGAATTAAAGGATGCCAGTATTCATAGTGTCTTAGAACATCTAGAGCTAGTTTTTATGGTGTTCTGCTTTTATTCTCAAACACTCTAAGGCACCTTTCTTTCCAAATGAACCAGCATTTGGTAGCTGCTAAGGCCATAGATATGGAGTTCAGTTCCCCTTTTATCCATTCATTATACATGTCTAAGAAATAAGAATTAGTAGATGAGTGGTTAGAGATTACTCCCTGAGAAGGCATTGGATGAAGCTTCCATACAGATTTTGCAAAGTAATATTCAAAAAAAAAAAGGTGAAAAGTTGTTTCTTATGTCTGTTGAAAGAAAACACATTGCCTCTCCTCATCTTGAAAGCCTAGATTTTGTTTTGTGGGTAAAGTATCTTGTAAGCATTTCCAGATGAAAAGCTTTATTCTTTGTGATGTGTTCATGCTCCATAATTTTTTCCGGAAATTTTCTTGTTTCGCTCATCGGGTTGTGTCAGCCAAGTTTTGAAGCTTTGCATATAGAGATTTCACAATGAACTCTCCATTGGTTATTAGCATCCATCTAATTTTATCCCTTTTTAAGGTCCCTGCCTCAGTTAAGAAAAGCCTAATATTCAGAATTTCTTTGACAAGAACTGTGTCAAACATAGAGTTTAACAGAGAGATATTCCACTTCTTCGTGTCACAATCAATTAAGTGTGATACAAGTGTTATATTTGGGTTACCATTTAGGAATGAGTTTGCAAGAATCTCTTCCCTATTAGGTAACCATTTATCCTCCCATATATTTATGGATGTACCATCCCCAACTACCCATATGCTGTATTTTTTTATATGTTGTATACCCAAGAAGTTTGTGATTTCTTTTTTGAATGAAGTGCGCCTGTTTTTTTGAAGTGCTTCCCTTTCAAGATTTGTGCCAATAAGTCATCAGGATGACTTACCAGTCTCTAAGCAATCCTCGCTAATCATTGCTTGGTTCATCTTGTTAGCTTCTTTAAAGCCTAACCCTTCTTGACTTACTGGTTTGCAAAGGAAATCAAAAGATTTAATATAAATACCTGTAGAGTTAGAGTATTCCCTCACCAGAAGTCTCGTTGATTGTCATTTATTCTCTTGGTTATTTTTTTTTGGCAGCACAAAATAACCCATACTAAAGATAGGCATGCTAGACAGAACAGATTTGTTGAGCACAATTTTGCTAGGTTCATTCATGGCCAAGGCTTGAGTGTCGTTTATAAACCAAAGCAATAATTTCCTTGTGGGACAAAACACCTTAGTCCTTGGGCCAAAATATGAACCATCCAAACAAAAACGGACTTGCATATCCCAAAGCCCAGAGGTCCCCACTTCAACTCCGCAGATCATAAAACAGAAGAAGAAACATTCAATCTCGGCTGGATTTCGGCCGAAATCTCGTTCTTTTTTTCTTTTTTGGCTTTAACTGGTTCATGGATTCTCTCGTTCAGAAGCTCTTCGATTTTTATCCGCTACATGAATCCCATTTTTTTTTAAACTCAAATTGTAGTACTAGTTAGTGAAGAGCTTTACCATTCCAAAGAATTTGAACCAATCAAGATTCTAAGAAATAATTAAAAAAAAAAATGGATAACAATTGGTAAATCAAATTTAGTTACCGAAAATGATCAATCCCATCATAAAAATATCAAAACCCCAAATTTGTATAAACTCATGAATTACAATTTACAGTATCAATTCGCATTCAAAAAAAAAATAATCCCTAACTTGTATGTATACAGAGACTTGTTGAAATACTCTAATCAGCTAGTACATCTCATATTAAGATGCAGCAACACTTGTTCTCCTCTTTGCTTTGCTTCAATGAACCACTCTTAGGTTGGGAGATTTTGCTTTTGTAGTTTCTTCAGACGACCTGTAATTAGTAGTTTGCATCACAAAACCAATCAGTTAATCAATTTATCTTAATGGTAGGAGTACATCATTCATGATGGTGAAAGAAGGATTTCAAAAGAGAAGAAAGCTTACTTACAGGGAGAAAGGGACTATCGAACTAAGTATGGGTCGATTGAGTAAAAGAGAAAAGAAATTTGATTCTTCCCGATAAGAGAAAAAAGATTTCCCCGAAGGTATACGGTGGTGCTATGCATGGGAGTTGAGTACCCAAACTTGACACATGTTAGTACAAAATATCCCTACTTCTTTGAATTTTACGAGTATCTCTACTCTTCTATACAAATTTTAGGAGTAAAATATTGGCTCCGGAATTCCGTCCGATCATCTCGGCGAGATGATTTTGTTTCTTGCGTCTCGGGCCCAGCCGAGACAGTCCGAGATACGGAATTAACTACCTTGATTCCTCTTTTCATTTACGCAACAGTCTCTCCCACTCCCACTGTCTTCTTCATAGGAGTAGAATTCATTTCCCACAAGCTGCAGATAAAATGGAATATGCTATTCCTTGATGATATTCGCTGGAAGAACTTAAGGTTAAGTATATTCTCGGTTAAAATCTCTTATCTCGTGGATTAACATTTTGAGTATTTTTATTTTCCTTTCAAATTGGGGGTAACAGTATAACAATTTAGATGTATTTTTAACTTGTGAAATCATTGTTTTAGATGGAAGTCATGATCAATTAATTTTCAAAGATTCTAAGTATTTTTCGATTTGGAGTCTTTTTTTTTTTTTTTTTTTTTTTTTTTGCCGCTTCTGGAAAATTTTCCTTACCGATCAAGGAATCGGAAATCAGGTTTCACCAAGGCTATTAACGAACGAAATCTAGTTATATTTGGATACTTGGTTGTATTAGGTTATTGAGTTAAGTTTTAGGAAATTTATGCTATCAGTAGAATGTCTCTGAATGCGGGTGGTACTTGTTAGTATATAAAGGCTATCAAGCTTTAGTTCTTAAAGTCACAAACTATTTTCCCTCTTAACAGGTTTTCAGATCTAAGCTCAATTCTTATTTTGTCTATCGTTTACAATGGTGGCAATTGGAATAGATTTAGGGACAACTTATTCATGTGTTGCTGTATGGCAGAATGACCGCGTTGAGATTATTGCGAATGATCAAGGAAATCGCACTACCCCTTCTTATGTTTCTTTTACAGATATTGAACGTTTAGTTGGTGAAGCTGCTAAGAATAAAGTTGCAACCAATCCTATCAACACCGTTTTTGATAAATCTTTACTTCCATTTATGTCTGAATTTCATGATCATGTTGGCCTTTTAGTTTTCTGTTATTTATTACTCTATTATTAGCATTGGCTGTGTTTTGTTCTCTTAATTCGTACACTATGCGATGATGAGATCATAGCTTTTAGAATTAGCATCTGGATACCATTGTCTGAGTTTGTTATCTTTTACTGGCATGTAACCCGTGCTACGCACCGGGCTGGTGGGAATTGTCGATTGATGTGGCGGGACTTCGCCCCGCACCCATTGCCCAGATGCATTTAAATATTTTCAAAAAAATCATGATTAGTCAAATTGTTTCAAATGGATATAAAAGTTTGAAACCTGAAACTATTTCTTTAGTAATCATTATGTTATATGTATGGTTTAAAATGATTTGCACACAACCAAAGTATGAATTCTAGATATGTCTTTTGGGTACACCTTTAACAATAGCAATTAAAAGCATCAACCAAATCTTTGTATATTGGTAGCAAGGATTTTCACGTCATTCATCCCGAACCATCAAGGAATAATTTCTTTTAAATTGTTTAGGTCTGGTCTAATTCAACTTGAGAAAAAAAAGTTAGGTTAAATTAAAAACTATACAAAGTATTACTGAGGTATAATTACCATTCAGTAGATTAATACTCGCTCCGTTCCGAAAAATAGGTACTTTTACTTTTAATTATTGTATCTGAAAAAGAGGTACTTTAATTTATAATAGGGTGAACTTTCAAAACTACCCTCTCCCAAAAAAGCTACCCTCTCACATGCTTGCTCCAAAAATTGTGCACATAGAAAAGTACCTCTTTTTTAGGAACGGAGGGAGTAAATGTAATGAAATCCATTTAATTCAAAATTGTCATGACGTAAGCCTAAACTTTCGTCCTTAAATAATCACAATAAAGTGCATTTAATTCAAAATTGCCACGACTTAAGCCTAAATTTGACTATTGTCCTAAAAGCCTAGATATAAAACTTTATATTTGTCTGTGTGATTATTTCCATCGTGTGTTTCTTTCTGGTTGGGTTAATCGGCACTGCTTATTTGTGTTTCTTGATGTAAAATTAACATTTATGGGTGATGTTTTTCTCACCTTCTGAACTCTATTGTTGTCGAACATCAAAATCCGGTTTACTAACCAACGAATGTAAGCAGGAAATATAAAAATACATTGAGCACAAATGCATAAAACTTTTACTTTCTTAGATTAACTACCAAATGAGGGCAAAGCTAATTAACCCATACAATAAATTTAATTTTTATTCATTTAATTATAATATGTTTATTGTCGTTTATAATTTTATTATGTTGTGGTGGCACTTAGAAACAACGCCAACCCACTTGAACTACATAACAAAAAAAATGAAGAAAAACAGTTACAGGACGGGATGACCTTCTTCATGGGTTTATTTTCAACCGCTCTCTCAGCTGATGCACTTTGCCCATACACTTCATGATCAAAACGCCTACATTTTCTGCATATATGCACGGAAATATATTCATAAGATATGCGAAAAAAAGTTTAAAGAGATGAAAGATAGTTGGGCAAGTTTAATAAATAAAAATTTCCTTGGACGATGTTGCACATAAATTTTCCCTACTTCTCAAAAAAATATATGCTAATATGTTTTCCAATGAGGTAACCTATTCTCGACAAATTTCAAAATATTTGCCCAACCACACATTTATCAGTTTCTTTGTTCATTCTCTCATCAATCTTGCAGCAAAAAATGCTTCCAAAGAGCACATCCAAATTCATTAAGCTAAATTAATATAAGACCCAAAATTTGTCAATAGTAAGATAAAAACATTTACCATACACTCCATCAATTTCTTTATTCAGCACGTAAGTTTTTCACTTAAATAAGTCAATATTGTCAATTATTATACCCATGACGATGTCTAATCAATGAGTCAGTTTTCTAGGAGATCGGGTATCTAATGACGGAAAATAGTTGAACTATTTTTCATATGAAATTTCATGAGGAAAATTTAAAACACCATCGAGAAATCTTGATATCCTTTCTAACTATGAATATCTTTCGTAGTTCCGAAATTAACAGCACACGGCCATGTGAATCAGTGGGTAGTATCTCACTATTGGTTTGTCAATCGTATTTCAAGTCAACTGATTTTACACTATACAAACTATAGATGACATCAATTTAGGGTTTAAGCAGCTCAGAAACCAGCAACAAATACCTAATTTAATATTTTCCTTTTGCTCCAAATAAATATCTTTACTCAAATGATTTTAGTAATAGAGCATCAGTCACGAACCCGTCTTATGACATGATCTTGCTGGCTATCTATAATTAAAAAACCAAATGAAAACAAAACTAAATGAGCCTGTTGCGGAAGGCATAGTTGTTGGTTTTGTTGAATGACCATGGTACAAAAAGAAAGATGACGGTTCTAGACGTTCTCAGTTTCTATTGATCATGAACCTCGTATATCCACATGTATTCCAAGAACAAAACTGATGGCATAAAAATCCAATAACTAAGTTGATGGAAAAAATAAGAATGACTCACATAACTAATGTTAAGTTGAGAACACCTTTCCTTTTCAATGAAATGTGAAACCAGGTGCT
This sequence comes from Papaver armeniacum, assembly GCA_023531295.1. Taxonomy (NCBI): domain Eukaryota; kingdom Viridiplantae; phylum Streptophyta; class Magnoliopsida; order Ranunculales; family Papaveraceae; genus Papaver; species Papaver armeniacum. The sequence continues at coordinate 88,035 of JAJJWW010009340.1, read as the reverse complement.
TCCAAAAATTCATTGATCAAACAAACATATTCTTGCATGGATCACTTTGTTCACCAAAGCCTTACATCGGCAAGACCTTATCCAGATCATAAACGATAATTATAGCGTAACCTCAATTTATGAAGAACAAAGCGAAAAAAAGAACTTGGCGCTTGCAGTATTTTTTAAAAAGAAGGATATACATACCCGGTTACCAGGCTTTGAGTTACATATAGAATTAATAATAAATTGAGATCAAACTCTGTTTTGTAGACAAATGCACACAAACCCAGTGGAATAGAAGTTTATGTCAGATGCCCAATTGTAGTTTCAATTTTTCTTTATATTTGAAGAAACTCAAATTCACATGACGTCCTCGAAGGCTATAACAAATATCAATGGGTTTTTCATACTTTGACTGTATTTTTTTTGTAATCTCCATAATTGTTAGAATTGCCATCCCTAGTGTAGTCGAAGATTCCTGAAAATGGTTCACAATAAATAAATGGATGGAGATCAACTGCATCTTATAACTGCATCTATACGTATCGAAGGAAAATTTGGTATGAATAACACTTTTATATTTGTTTTAGAACCTTGTTTGTGTATTCAGTTTTTATTGGGTTTTTGTTTTCAATGTTATAAGACTAAAATGTTGAAATACAGTATGGTTTTTGGTGACCCGCGATTTTTAAACTTGGAACCGAATTAGTAGTTCGGTAACCTGTGACAAATTCCTGGTCACCGAAGTCATAGTTCGGTAACTTTGTAAAATTCTACTAGGTAAACTGAAGTCATAGTTTAGTTACCTCGCAACATTTTCATCAAGTTACCGAACTACTATGTCATTTGAAAGCGCTTAGCCTTCATCCATAAGATATTAGTTCGGTTAGCAAAACATAATATGTTAGGTAACCGAAATCTTCTGGAGACCCAAATTTTTCCTACTGCATATGTTGGAAAACTCATTCTCTTGATGCAGAAATCACATAAACCAACTCTTAGGTTTGTTTTGGAGTGTTTTTGGAATCAGATATATGCTCAGTTTGAGTGTGAGCCTTCACAAAAATGTTCGGTGAAGACATGTATTTATCACCCAACCGAACACGTGGTTAGGTTTGGTCGCAAGTTTTTAATTCCTAACCGAACTTGTAATTTTGAAATTTCAATCTACTTTATCTGACACAAATATAGTACATAATTTTTAAATTAGAATGTAATAACAAGTAACGGCTAAATTTCTAGCCGTTATACACCTAAGTGGTATATATATGAGTCAAATTTATTGGGGGAAAATTCATGAGAAATTCTTCTCCGACACAACAAACCCATATAACCGTGATCATATATCTTTGTTCATTCGATTTGAAAAGATTAGAGATAGGGTTGTGGAATTTATGGCTTTATTTCGTATTGTAAGGCGGTATCGACTTAGGGGTGAAGGATTCGACGAAATCATTTTAACATCAAAAAACGAATGGCGAAGATGGAAGAGAAAGGATTTCAAATATGAATATCATTTCCGCCTCCTTAAAGACTTTTTCATAACGCGTTTCGGATATTAAATGTTATGTAATTTTATTTTCGAAAGTCCCGTATTAGTTCGGTATGGTCCTCGTAATGTTATTTCTAACTGAACTTAAATCTCGCATACTGGTTCGACATTGTCCTGTAATTTCTTTTCCTTAGAACTTCAATGTCAAATTCAGCGAGTTAATATTTTAGACTTTTGAACTACGATTCGGTAACTTTGTATTATTCATCAACCTAACCGAACACTTTGTTTTGTTACGGAAAATTTGGGCAGACTAACTTAATAACAGTGTTTGACAATCTCGATAAAAATATTTCCTAACCGAACTAGTATCTGGAAAATCCATAAAATACTAACATTTACTCAATAATTAATACCGCTCTTCAAAAACATAGTATTCCATTGATAAGCATACTTAGTTACATTACATGTGTCATTTAATCATCCTCAAGTGAAATTTGACCTTCATGTACAATTTCTTCCCCCGAGTTCTTCAAAGCATTCCACATCTCCATGTTAGGATCATACATGATACACCAACCTAACATTCTATCCTAAGGTTAAATGCGGGCCAATAAGAGGTTCCACATATTGGAGGCAATGGACAATCGGGTTTTTACCGGAGGCCTATAAAGTGGTTGTTGTTAATCAATGCCATCACACATCTCCTTCGTTTGAGTTGCTCGACACATACGGTTGTTTTCGGGGTGAAGGTGAAATTAACATATTTTATGAAATAATGAACCACACAATTGAATGCCTCGGCGATTAAGTGTCCACATATAGGCATGCTCATCCAATAATCCGATGTCATCGGATGGCCCACATGAAGACGACGTTGATACCTAACAAATTGCTCATTGAGACTACCTTCCCCATCGCACAACATTGTCTTGTAAAAGGACGGATTCTCCTTTAGTTTGGACAAAAAACTTTGCCTTATATGAGTGATTACACACCCATTATTTCGCTTCCCACCTTCTATGAAAGGCCCAACTTGTTGATTCACAACATGAAAACCACAATTACCATCCGGAGGAACGTCTTCGGTGGAAATAACGTATTCTCTAATATATAGAGGTAGCTCATTCAAATAGTCTTTATTTGGAGCCTCAACCTTCACGTCTAGGGAAGATGGTTTGATGGGGCACATTGGAGACTTAAGCTTCACGTCGACGGAAGATGTTTGGCTTGGTTGTGATGGATACATCGGACCTTTTTTCTTCAAATCTCGCTCACTTGTTTCTCCTTTCTCCTCAATACTCCTAACCCGTTTCTTGGTCTTCTCCAAGTACATTGCATGGGTATACTCATGGCCACAAGGATCTCAAGTATGTGCGGTTTGCTCACTTTTCTTCTTACGTAACACCTTTGCATATTCTCTTAGTTGCTTTTTAGTTTCTTTTTTGCTTGGTCTACCTTTGCTTTTGCCTTTTGACGGTTCATAAACATTCTCCGAAGTTTGTGGATATATGATTTTCCTCATGTCATCCCAAAAGATTTGTTTTTGGAGCTTGTTCATGCCACGATACATCTCTGAAATACGGTTCTACCCATTTCGTTGTCACCAAACTCTTCCCGGCTTCTTCTCCATTTGGAGGAGGGATGAAACTTAGATGCTTCCAAAATGGATCAATTTCGCTTAAAGGGATTACGCCATGCTCGTAGTTGATTATCATATGGCGACAAGGTAGTCCCATAGACTTCTTCATGTTACATACACACACCTCATCCGGCTTGGTTTCCCACTTCTCAATCAACTCGACTTTTATAATCAACAACTTCATACATTGCCGAGATACGTTGTAATGGATTCCCTTGAACAATGGGTTGTCGGCATATTTTCCGTTCATTTTGAATATACGGCTTTTTGGAACTTCTCTTTAATTCTATCAATGTCGCGCCTGAAGTAATTTTCCATATCATTCCACACGGTTACGAAATTATCAACACATCTAAAGAGATTCTTCTTCAACCGATGGTGAGCCGACTCTACTAAACTTGTCGCTTGATTTCCCAAGTGTTTATATTGGTTTATATAAGCATTAATAAACCTCTCTTTGTATGGTTCCAACCATTGGCGAAGAACATACGACACAACACCGAGGTAATCGGGAGTATCCCAATGGGCAATGAACTCCACAAGATTTAGATGATACTCTTCCTCGGTAAGAGACCAACACAATGATTCCCATTCACCGTTGAAAGCAACCCATTTAGCGTAATTTTCTTCGTATTATTTTTCATCACCTCGGAATATTGCCTTAACTTGGTTTAGTGCCCAAATGTAATTAGGTTCTTGCTCATCCCTTAAGAAACAAAATGCCATGGTAAACGGTGACTTCGTCGAAGTACGCCCAACAATATTCAACAATGTCATCTCGTACTTGTTCGTCTTATAAGTGCAATCCATTATTAGAACTTCATGAAAGCATTGAGCCAATTGAACACTCGTCGGATGCGCAATAGAAAGTTGTGTTATCTCTCCTTCCGAATCCACATCCTTTTGAACCGCGTAGTTTTTCTCTTGGGCCAAAATAAACAATTGTTGCCTTACTTGTCTATCTCTCCATTCCTTCCTTCTAATTGTCTCAATTGCATTGTAAATTGTGGACAAAGATGAGTGGTTATCCTTGTTATCCTCCTTTAGTATTTGGAGCATTTGAACCGGTAAAATACCCATTGTCCTCATTTTAGCTACCTTGTCCATCTCTTTAGGAGTTAGCTTTGACGCCATGAAATTTCCTTCAAGATGCTCCTGACGAGGATGATTATGACAACCTTGCATAACCCTATAGAGAACCCATCCACCCAAATCTCCGTTCAAATTAAATGCAAGCTTGAATGGGCAATGAATCTTCTTTGAGAAAGTTTTGTTCTTCCTATTTGTCTTTCCTTTATAAACATAACCCTTCCTCTTATGGATTTTATGGGGATCACCGCTTCTCTCACAAACCATTTCAAAGCGAGTTTTGCTTTCTCTCCCATTCAATACTAATACGCACATGTCTTTTTGTGCATGTTGTCTATCCCAACTCTTTGCATCTTCCGGATTTTTGAATACCAAGTCATTCATGTAGTGATGGGATGTGTCATCGTACAAAATACCAATTGGGGAAGGTTGGTTTTCCATTGGTTCTATTGGATCACATGGAACCTACAAGTAATAGCACAACGTCAATACCATAAAAAAAATTCTTACAAGTTCGGTAATGTAAATTTTTTATCGACCCTACCGAACACACGGTTCGGTTATGTAGTTTCCAGAAATAAATTGGGGCCTTACCGAACTCGATCTTTAGATTTTCTATGTATAAGTTCGGCAATGAAACTGAAAAAAATCGACTACGAGTTCGGTTAGAAACGCGTATTTATATTTATATTTTACGCGACATTACAGAACATAAAGTTCGGTAACAAAAGTGTTATATCGACTCAACCGAACAATGTACTTGTAAACTCTATAAAAATAGTTCGGTTACATGTTAGGAAAAACATAACCAAACTCTAAAAAACCACCATTAACATGTAGTTCGGTTTACACAAATCACTAAATTTAGTAACCGAACTACACATTAAGAACGGTTCGGTTACCTAGGTTGACCTAACCGAATTTTTTCCAGAAATTTTGAGTTTGGCCAAATGTTTGCACAATTCAAGCTACATTAACTAAATATGAGGCATACCTGAGTACCCCATAGCTTCATCTTCAACATAAAATCCATCATTTGTTTGGTTAGCTTGAGTTTGGGGCATAAAGCTTTCATCATCTAACAAATAACTCATTTCCGGATCATTAGAAGTTTTGACAAATACAATATGAGGTGAAAGGGGTTCTGATTCTAAGGATGAGGTATCATCACATGAATCACTCAAATCATAATTACTAAACTCAAAAAAAGATTTTTTGGGTACACCCATCTTCTTCTTCATATCACCCATCTTCTTCTTCTTATCTCTCAATAATAATGTTATAACAAAACAATCCCACTTATATAACTCACTGATCACTAACTAATCAGTTACTATTCATAACACTAATTAATAATCACACTAACTAAGTTTATCATTAAGGATAAAATAGGTATTTAAAAAAAGATCAGATAATCCCCCATTTTTGTGATTGTGAAATTTCTACTATTCCTTGTCTTCGTCGGGAAAACTAACCACCCAAAAACTTGAGGGAAAAATACCAAAAAAAGTAGTCCCCCATTTTTTGGGTAGTTCTAGTGATCACCTTTTTATCTCTTCATTTCTAGCTTGATTCCTTGTCTTCGTCAGAAAACTTGTCAACTGCACGATTAGAGTCGCGTGTTGCAGGTCTATAAACGAAACAAAACTTCTTTCGTCTCCGCTGTGGGAAAAATACCAAAAAAACCCTGCATATCCCAGAGCCAGAGGCCACCACTTAAGTCCGTGCACAGACCATTTGTAGAGCGTAGAGCAACAGTCTCTTCTTCATAGAAGTATAAAATCCATTTCCCCCAATTTCTCAAAGAATTTCTAACTACAAGCTGAGTGAGAGGAGAGAATGGAATTTCTGATATTCGTTGGAATCTAAGAATCGAATGTCTTGAGGAGGTTAAGTATTCTGTGGATTAACATTTTGATTTTATTTATTTTTTTCCTTTCAAATTAGGGGTAGCAAAATTGTGAAATTATTGTTTTTGATGGAAATCACGATTCTCAATCGATTTATTTGCAACATTCTAATTGCCACAGCTTATTATCTCTTTCTCTTGCCTGTGTAGCTTCAACAAAACCTTAGATAGGATTCAAAAAAAAAATTCCCCGCTACTGGAAAATTTTCCTTCCCGATTAAGGAAATCAGGTCTAACTCAAAAAATCTGGTTATATATTAGGTTAGTTAGTTATATTAAGTTATTCAGTTGTTTTAATTGGAATTTTGAGTTAGAATACATAGAAGTCTATTATTTCAACAAGTTTATGTTATTAATAGAATTTTCTTAGATTCTAAATGGGGTGGTACTAGTAGTACATGAAGGCTATCAAGCCTTAGGGGAAAAAAGGTTGGAGGAATGTTTAGGGGAAAAAAGGTTGGAGGAATTTTCTTAGATTCTAAATGGGGTGGCACAAACTCTTCTGTTGATATAATAAGCCTTGGATTCTCTCTAAGATTTTCAGATCTTGTTTTCTCAATCGTTTAAGTAATGTTTAGGGGAAAAAAGGTTGGAGGAACAGCAATTGGAATAGATTTAGGGACAACATATTCATGTGTTGGTGTATGGCAAAACGGACGTGTTGAGATTATTGCAAACGATCAAGGGAATCGTACTACTCCTTCTTATGTTGCTTTTACTGATACTGAACGTTTCATTGGTGATTCTGCTAAGAATCAAGCTGCGATGAATCCTATCAACACTGTTTTCGGTAAGACTTTTCAAAGTACTTTAGTTCAATTTTTGTGTCTAATTGCATCATCATGTCAGTCTAATTTTATATTTGTAGGTTCTTCGAATTTGCATTATTATGTTTATGTTGTTTGTATTGAGATTGAGAGAGTTTTGACCTCGAGGCCAGGTTGTTAAGGTTGGATTTAATACCCAACTTGAGTTGTGAAAGACATCAGGTGTAGAATAGAGGTGTCCTTGTCCTATGGCTAGTTAATCTATCTCTTTTAAAGACCTAGCATCTCGATACCATTTTCTGAGTTTGATATCTTTTATGTAGATGCGAAGTGTTTAATTGGTAGGAAAATCAACGACACCACTGTTCAGAGTGATATCAAGCTATGGCCCTTCAAAGTGATTGCTGGAGATGACAAGAGACCTATGATTCAAGTCCGTTACAAGGGAGAGGATAAATTGTTATCAGCTGAGGAAATCTCAGCCATGGTTCTCATGAAGATGAGACAAACTGCCGAAGATTATCTTGGTTCAACTGTTAAGATGCTGTCATCACAGTCCCTGCCTATTTTAATGATTCTCAGCATCAAGCTACTAAAGATGCTGGTATAATTGCTGGCCTTAATGTACTGCGAATCATCAATGAACCAACAGCGGCCGGAATGGCATACGGTCTTGATCATAAGGCGATTGGCAAAAAGAAGAAGAAGAATGTTCTTATCTTTGATCTTGGTGGTGGTACGTTTGATGTTTCTATACTCACCATTAGCGGGAGCAACTTTGATGTCAAGGCTACAAATGGAGATACCCACCTCGGAGGAGAAGATTTCGATAACAGAATGGTGAATCACTTTGTTAAAGACTTCAAAAGGAAGCACCAGAAGGACATTAGTGGAAACCCAAGGGCACTTGGGAGGTTAAGAACATCATGTGAGAGAGCAAAGAGAACCCTTTCATCGACTACTCAGACAACAGTTGAGGTTGATGCTTTGTATGAAGGAGTTGATTTTCAATCATCCATCACTCGTGCTAAATTCGAAGAGTTGAACATGGATTTGTTCAAGAAATGTATGGAACCTGTTGAGATGTGTTTGACGGATGCTAAGATGGACAAGAACAGCATTCATGAAGTTGTACTTGTAGGTGGTTCCACTAGAATTCCAATGGTTCAATCTCTATTGCAGGATTTCTTCAATGGAAAGGAACTCTGCAAGAATATCAACCCTGATGAAGCTGTAGCTTATGGTGCTGCAGTGCAAGCTTCTATTTTGAGTGGTGAGGGTAATAAGAAGGTGCAGGATGTGGTGTTGTTGGACGTCACCCCTCTTTCTCTTGGTGTTGAAATACTTGGAGATGTCATGAGTGTTCTGGTCCCAAGGAACACAACCATTCCCACCAAGAAACAAGTGTTTTATAGTACCACCGAGGATAATCAAATAAGTGCAGATGTTAATGTGTATGAGGGTGAGAGAATTAAAACTAGTGACAACCACTTGTTGGGTACCTTCGTGTTTAAAGGAATTCCTCCAGCACCTCGTGGTGTTGCTAAGTTCACAGTATACTTCGATATTGATGCAGACGGTATTCTGACTGTCTGCCAAGGACAAGGCATCAGGGAGCACAAATATGATAACAATTACGAATAACAAGGGGAGGCTGTCTCCCGCTGAGATTGAGAGGTTGATCCTAGAGGCTGAGAAATACAAGTCAGAAGATGAAAAACACAGGAAAAAAGGTAGCGTTAAGGAACTCCTTTGAGATGTATGCATACAAGATAAAGAAAATGATCGATAATATTGGAGGGACTCTATCAAGGGAAGATAAAGAGAAGATCGAGGATGCAGTCAGCAGTGCCATTCAGTGGTTGGAAAGCAATGAACTCGGTAACATCGACAATATCAAAGACAAGATGAGGGTATTACAGAATGTATGCGACCCTATCTTAGGCGAGGTCTACCGGTTGGGTGGTACTTATAATGGTCATCCAACAAGTATGTGTAACATCATGTGATTTATCAATTTAACGTCTCAACACTTGGTTATGTCATGTTCCTTTTGTCAGGATGGATGGTAGGTTTTCGATCTCTTTTTTTTTTTTTTTTTTTTTTGCAAGCTTTGCAAACTGTTTGGTCTCTCAATTATGAATTGAAATAGTCTTCTCTCCAAATTCATCTTTTGTTTTAATTTATTTTATTTCGAATCAATTTCCTGATCTTCTACCAAACAACTGTTATCTGGCAAACTGTTTCTGGTCTCTGAGGACCTATCAAATTGTAACAACTTTTGTTTCTGCTAAATTCATGCCATCACCCTGTTGTCAAAATGTTTCTTAGCTGAGTACAAATATTTAAACAGATAATGATGAAATCAAAATATTTTGTAAAAATGAAAGAACACAAAATCCACTGGTTAATGATGAAACCACTGCCAAAAGATTACCTTCAAATATATTTATAATGCAGAAACTTACCCAACCGGACTCTATGAATGTCTAATAATATAAGCCATTCCCATCATTGTAGCGGTTAACATAGAATGCACAGTGCATAGCATAAAGGTAATGTTCAGAACACCAGTTAGAGTTCAGAATCATCCAATAATTTCTAAACCTAACAGAAAGTTTGAAAGTAAGGTTCATAACCTTTCTATAAAATGCCTGATTAACAATAACAAATTTGATTTCTACAGTCTTGTGCTTGCAGAATAGAGAGACAAAGTGTAAATATTTACTGATAAGCTAATAATATTTCCCAGTTCCCCCAGTGCATCCTGCATCAAAATGGTGAGGATTTTAAGATCTTTCTACGAGTTCTTCACTGAATAACTAAATATCTACAGTCCCTTCACTGACTAGCTAAATATCTATAATCCAAAATGGTACTAAAAAAAGCTAAATGACCATGTTCTAGGAGGGAGCTAGCTAGGATCTGGATCTAAGAGTCTAACAAATCATTATCAGTGCAAAAGAACTGCAGAAATACTCAGCAAAACGAAAATTGAAAATTCTATAACAAAATTAAAATTAGTAAATTCATTCAGCTCAAACCCCTGAAATACACAGAAAAAACAACTTGCTGCTAACAGAAAAAAGTCATCAGTTCTCCCTAAATAGTTAGGCATTCATTCTAGGTTTACAATACTTTATCAGCTCTATGGCAATCATAAACAACATATCCAATTCAACACTTCATTTGATACTTAAACTGCGAGTTGGGGGAAAAACATAGGCTAACTATTATCAATTGTATCAGAATTTAATCACTTATCTACTAATGTCTACAAACTCTGCTCGTGTGAATTCAAATTTCGTATTGCAAAGTTGCTTCTTTGCAACAAATAAATAAACATTCCCATAACTATTGCGGTAAACATAGAATGCAGTGCATCTTAGTGTTGACCCTTAGCCGTAAACAAGCATCACTACCAGTTAGAGTTAATAAAAAGTTTGAAAGTAAGGTTCAAAACCTTTCTACAAAATGCCTAATTAACGACAACAAATTTGATTTCTACATTCTTGTGCTTGCAGAATAGCGAGAAAGTGTAAATATTTTCCGATTAACTAATAATATTTCCAGGTTCCCCAATGCATCCTGCATCAAATGGCAAGGATTTCAAGATCTTTATAAGAGTTCTTCATGGAGTAACTGAAATTCTATAATCCCTTCTGGCACTTAACTAGCTTATAATCCTAAATGGTACTAATAAATGCTAAATGACCTTGTTCTAAGACGTCCTGACAGTATCATTATCAGTGCAAAAGAACTGTAGAAATACTCAGCAAAAAGAAAAATCTATAACTAGATAGTGTAAATTAGCAAATTCATTCAGCTCAAACCCCTAAACTACACAGAAAAAGCAAGTAATTTGCTGCTTACAGAAAAAGAAAACATATAATGTCTCATCAATTCTCCCTAAATACTTTCCCAGTCATTCTAGGTTTACAATACTTCATTAGCTCTATGGCAATCATAAACAACATATCGAATTCAACGCTTGAGTTTCATTTGATACTTAAACTGAGAGTCGGGGCAAAAACATAGGCCAAGCATTATCAATTGTATCAAAATTTAATCAAAATTGACTAATTTTACATAAGCAAAAACTCCTCATTACGTTGTACACCTGACAATAAGCGAACATGAAAACTAATCTCAATTGTATCAGTAATTAATCAAATTTGACCTCATTACACATAAGCAAAACCTCCTCATTACGTTCTATGTATTTGTAACATCTTTCATGAACAAACCGAAAAATTTCAACATTTCAGTTTCACTAGATACTTAAGCAAAACTAATAACTATGGCATAACATATAGAAAAATTAGTATCAACAATATCAAAATATGATCAGCACAAAACCATTTTATCAATCAGGTGTCACTTATTTATATACTGTAAACCAAAAAACTGATATTTGAAAAGCAAGAGCTGATATTTAGATCACAAAATCCAAAATAAATAACAAAAAACTTACATAAATTCATTGTTACTATCCTCGAATCCATCTGTATCTGAATTCGGGTCAACAGTTCCACGGCAAACCGGGCATGCAGGAACTCTAATCAACCATGAATCAATACAATTAACATGAAAAACATGTTTACATTGTGGTAGAATCCGACTCCGTTCACCTTGTTTCAATGCCTCTAAACAAACAGCACAATCTTCCGATAAATTACCCGAATTGGATGAATCATTCGATTTTTCACCACCGGACCCGTAATAAAAAGCTTGTAATTTATTAAGATCTCTATGAGATAACCCAAACCCAACACCACCAAAATCTAAATCATCTTCCATCAAATCATCTGATCGCGTCGCAGTTCTTGATAATGATCTTCGATATCTACGACGATGAATTGCTCTACCAATTATAGCGATATGGATAAGAACAATTGCAGCGATTCCAACGAAGAGGAAGAATAACAAAATTACAATCGCCATTACTACTGCTTGGATAAAAACGCTAGAAATTTAGGGTTCGATTTTGATGGTGATACTGTTGATGCTGCTTCTGTTGGTGTTGTTGTGGATCTTCGAATCGAAATTGTTGATGGTGATGGAAAGATGACGGCATGATCGTTGGACGGTATCTGGTGATGATGATGATGATGCATGTATCGGCGTTCGATTAGACGGTTATGATTTAAGCGCATGGTTGAGAAATCTTCTTCTTCGATGTTCATCTCTGCAACTTTTTTCTGTGCGGAAAATAACTTTGTTGGTGGAGAAGAAGAGATGAGATGGGCTGATCAATTAACAAAGCGAAGAAGACAAGAATTTGCGCCCGTAGTTTTTCATTTGGGGGCACCAAAGTCCAAACTATCTCGTGAACATATCGGATTAGGAGTACACGGGGTGGGGATCAGGGGACAGAATAAGATAAGACACGACAAGAGGCAAACATGCGTAAGAACTTATTATAGTAATTTTTTTCATCTAAGAGCGACTGCAGTGGTGCGAGTATAACAAGGCAAGAAAGGGAAAAAAAGAGAAATTTGGGTTTAGTGGTGTGTGTATTAGGGTGGAAGACTAAATTTGGTGGAGCGTGGATTATACGTTCGCACAGTATGGGCGTGAAGTATACGTTACGCACAGTGGTGGGGGCATGGATTATACGTTCGCCTGGTGTGGGGGAGATTTCGAAAAAAAAAAATATTAAAAAAAAAAAACAATGGGGCGGAGGTTAGGGATGGCAATTTGCCCCGCCCAAACCCATCCCCGTGGGGATCCGCCCCTATGGGTTAGGGTTTACCGTATAAACGAGAAGCAGGCGGGTTTAATCCCAAAGTAGTGATGCGGGGATGGGGTGGGGATGGGATTCAAGGTCCCCACCCCCAAACCCCCCCCATCTGTAACCTATTATATATGAACGAGGAACTTTTTTTCGAAGATAACAAATAAGATCATGATGAGATGATTATCATGGAGGAAGATGGTTAATAATGAGGAACTACGAAGTAAAAAGAACCATAATAATACTTAATTGTGGATCAATTGTTTCCTTTATTTTTCAGTTTTAGTTGGTTATTATAAACTTAAAATTTTAAAATTTACTGCTTAGGTTAGTATTATTGTTTGAACCATTAAAATTATTTTTAAATCATTATTATTTACAAAATTTTGAATATGTATTGTAATGTTATGGTAACCCATGGGAAACTCATCTCCTACGGGGATTCCCCATACCCGTCCCCGCCCCATTCTTATGGGGAACGGGTAGGGGATGGGTTTTGGTTTTTGAACGGGGTAGGGGATGGGATTCAAAAGGTCCACCCCATACCAGCCCATTGCCATCCCTAGCGGAGGTATAAACCTCGCCCCATTCAAAATGTTTTAAAAAGTTTCGTGGGGCGGAGGTATAAACCACGCCCCACAATAAATTAAAAAAAAATAATAATAATATAATATATGGGACGGGGTATAAACCACGCATTTCGTGGGAGGGCGTGGACTTTACGTCCGTCGGTGTGGGCGAATACTATATCAACGCTTTGGTGTGGAAGCGAACACTATATCAACGCTCGACTAAAATTTGGGTTTGGTCTTTGGTCGCCACCAAATTTAGTCTGGAAATTTGGTATAGTCTGGTATTTGATCTTTAGTCCTGTCCCCTACGTCTACATCTCTTCCCAAATTTTTAGTCTTGGTCGCCTGCGGTTGCTCTAAAGAAAGATTGCGGCGGTTTTCAAAGAATAAACCAAAAAATAAAAAAGAAAGAAATTTAATTAACAATAATACATACTATATATTTATTTATGGTAGGTTCCAAAATAAAAATATAGTAAATAAATAAATAAAGGGAAAATATTTGTTTGGTCCTTTTTAGGTGGTCCCAAGTCTGTTTAGTCCTTTCAGAAAACATTTTTTCAATTTGGTCCATAATTATTTAAAATATGAAATAGACCAAAATACCCTTCCGTGCTAATTTTTTTTTTTTTTTTATAGCAGTTCATTTTGTCTGTTGAACTCCGGAGTTCATTCCTTCAAATGAATACCTAATAAAAACCAAACTAAATTTCCTACTTATTTTTTTTAGCAGTTCATTCTGTCTGATGAACTCCGGAGTTCATTCCTTCAAATGAACACCTACTAATTCAACACGAGTTCATCTTCAACATGAGTTCATTCTTTACATGAACACCTACTAAAAAACAGAGTTCATCTTCAACACGAGTTCATTCTTTACATGAACACCTAGTAATTCAAGATCTAAAAACAGAGTTCATTCTTTACATGAACCCAAATCTTTAACAACAGCAGAAAGAAATCAAAAAGAAAAACAGTAGCAGAGAAAAAAGAAAAAGAAAAACCTAACTAAATCTTCAACAACGGTAGATGAATCTACAACAACAACATGAGTTCGTCTTCATCATCTTCATCTTTTTCATCATCTTCAACAACATCGATTTTGGTTCTTCGCCGTCTTCATCATCTTCATCGTATTCATCATCTCCAATGACAACAACAATGACATCGTCTTCAAAAACAATGACGAGAGAAAAAAAACAACGAGTTCATTCCAAAAATGAACTTCGTCATCTTCATCATCGTGAAGAACTCATCTTCATCATCTTCGCCGTCTCCACCATCAAGCAGACAACAACGAGACGAAAAAACATCCAAATCTTCATCACAAATTCTAGTAAATCGTCTTCATCGTCTCCACCATTTTCAACAACAACAGCATCAAGAAAAAATAGAAAAAAAATATAAATCTTCATCGTTCATCATCTTCATCGTCTTCTTCATCTTCAACACAACCGTCTTCATCATATTCAAACACCAGCAGCAAAACAAAAGAAAGAGAAAATCAAGAACAGAGAGAAACTAGATCTAAAACTAGGAGAGATAAAAAGAAAAAGAAAATGATTTCTTTTGTGCTAAGAAATTCTTATTTATATGGATCTCGAAAAGGGTATTTCGCCACTACAAGATGACAATTACATCATCCATGACGTCACCCTAGGACCAAACCGTAATTTTTCGGACAAACGTAATATATATTTTGAAAATGGACCAAACAGATTGAATCGATCAAACCGAACCAAACTCTCTCTAATATATATTATTTTTAGGACCTATTGGTATTTCCTACATAAATAAACGGGTAGCTAGCTCAGCTGATCATCCCCGTTTTTTAAAGGTTTCATGCGTTTCAGGAGGTCTCAGGTTCGAGTCCTCGATGACGCAATATTGTAGAATTTAAAATGGAATGTAGAGTTAGCTTGCCCCCCTTGCGACATAATCAGCCCCACCATCCGCTTTGGTTTCCTTGGGCGGTTCCACATGAAGGCTTCATTGGTGGGCTATACAAAACCGTTCAACTAATGTAGTAGTACGTTGTTGGAGCTTAGCTTGTTAGGCTTCCAACTAGTTTCTTGTAATTATATTCTTTATCCAATAATGAAACAAAATTAAAATAAATAAATAATAATAATAATAATAATAAGAGGTGGTCGATCAATAATAATAATAAGAGGTGAGGAAAGAGAAAGTTTTGACGATTTTCAGAAGATATAAAGCATGAGATATGTTCCCTGCAAGATCTTTGGAATTCTTCAACAGTTTTTCATCAATTTCATCTTTCTTCAAATCCCCTTGTTATACTCTTTCGAATGATGCCATTCTCACTCACTGATCTTCACAATCCTAAGACAGTTACGAGCAGTAGCGTCATGCCCAAAATTCGATCATGTTCTTCATACTCAACATCCCATCATGCATCTCCTATTTTACCTACATCTCCTTACAATAGTCATGAACCCAGACCGTCTCCTTCTCAAGGTTATCGTATTCATTGTCATTCAGGAATTATGACGATTGCAACGATAGGGTAAATGATTGAGGATATGTTCGCAGTTCTTTTCAAAGGCATCTTAACGACAGGCACTTTCCTACTGAAGACACTAAAAAACAATGCAGAAAAAGGTTGAGTAGTGATAGGGCTTTGTACATTACATGGGAAAAGGTTTTACAACAACTTCGGTGTTGGTTGTGTAGTCACTGCATGATTATACATACCTGGAAAAAATCTTGCAAGCACAATAACGAAGTCATCCTATGACCATATAATGGAAGGCACGTTGATTTCCTCATATCCGACATAGCCAAACCTCCTGATGTTGTTAATGAAACCTCATCCCCTTTGAAATATTCTACTTTTGTATCCATCTCATTAGAATTGCTCAATGATGTTTTTCAAATGACAATTCACCACCATTATGAGTATTCCTCCACCCCGAGGTTGAATTTCTCACGTACCCTAAAATCTTGCATAGATACTGATCCATATTCATCCCTAGGGGATATATCCTCTTGGATAAAACTACTACTTCTCCTGAACTGCACTCTCAATCTTTACACCCCAAAAAGCTCCTCGTAGGAAATCACCGGAACCAAGAAAAGATACAAGTTGCAACTATCAATCAAGTTTTGTTAGATTGGAGAGAACCCAATGGATGTATGACTCATTAAAAACTGCTAGAACATACCAAACGCAGTACGGCTCAAAGCAAGCCTAAGAACAAGAAGTCACATGATTTTGCCAATTAACAAGCTTGTAGAAAGAAGTTGTTTTTTTACGATACACTACATTGCAGCCATTAGAGTGTTGTCTTCAAATGGTATTGCTCCATGTCTTGAGGCTAAATTATCTCGAGTTGATGCAAAAACATATTCATGCTTCTCCTCCTTCCATTAAGGGTGCACACGGTACGGTTCGGCTCGGTTCTTGCCGAGGCCGAGCACTGCACCTCCCACGCCTCGGTTCCAAAATTTTGGACCGGCACCCATGCACTTGTACCTCGGTTGCGGTACCATTCGGTGCAGTGCAGACGGTGCCAATCGGTACTTTCTGCCAATTTGAGACAAATTTTTCTCTCATTTTTCCGACAAATTAAGTACCTGTTTTACCTGTTTTCAATATATTAAGCAAAATCCAATCAAAGAACAAAGTAACAAACACACACACTGACCAAAGTCTTGAAAAATCAAAAAGAACAAGGTAGGTAGTAGCACAAAAACAACCAAAGTCTTGAAAATGTGAAAAAAAGAACAAGTAGCAATATTACACAAACACACACACTTGACCAACACAAACTTGTCTTAACCAACACAAACAATTCAATTATCAAGTAGCAGATAGCAATGACCTAGGACGGAGGCAATGACAAATACAAAGTCTTGAGTTTTGATCTTCTATTCCATGGCACAACACTTGTGGTGGCATTATTGTTGATAGGACAAGTAATGCGCAAAACAAGTAATAGCGATTAGTAACTATTAGTCTATGTCTACTACTACCAAACACAAGTAATAATATAATATGTATATCACCAAAAACCTATATAACTCATATGTCATCGGTTTACATCACACATTGGAACTTATATATTTGTTATTAGGTTTGTCTAATTAGTGACAAAGATATTAAGAACCCTATCAGATCAACCTTATATGTTGATAGTACATATATTTAAGACTTTATAAAGCATAAATGATGAGAAAACAAAGACAAGTCTCAGTTAAGAACATCATATGGACACCCCTAATAGATTGCTAGAGATTTCAGCATCAACAAAATTCCAAAATCAGTATAAATAGACAATTGGAACTAATAAAGAACTTTATATGCTACATATGGACACCCCTAATAGATTGCTAGAGATTTGGTTCACTAACTCCTTCTCTAACGGTCAAATTGCAACTCCGAATTTCAAAAAAATTTAACCCATTATATGTACATTAACACAAAACATCCCAACCGCAAACAAAATCACTCTTGACTAATGCAAATTAATCAAATGTATAAGATCAAATCAACTCTCCACTACTCCTAATTCAGTTGAAATTAAATCCATCCAAGATTATCAACTTAATTAACTATTCGACACTCATTTATAAATACAAACCAAACCAGTTTAATTGACTATTCAACTCCTAATGTAGTTCACAATTCACTGTTCTATTAAACATGACAAAAGCTACAAACTTACACAAAACTAAGCAGACTGCAGACCCTAAATAACTCCTAGACTAGACCCAAAAACTCCATCAACAGGAAACATAAATAAACTCCATCATTTCTAGTATCTTTCAAACATAAATATCTCCACAAAGTTGATCATTACAAACCCATCTAAAATTTACAGTCCAATAAATAAACAGAGGAATAAAGAAATGATTTACCTTTGGTTGAGAATTTGAGATTAAGGGTGCAGAGAGATAGCAGAAAATACCAAAACCCTAGAATCGGTCATGCAAAATCATTATGTTATAAACTTATAATCAAACTAATGAAGCTCAAATTAAATGATACAGACTAGATTACATCTTACCTAATCAAATGATTAAGGAATCGAATATTGTAACAAATAGATCGAGATTTCAAAACCCAATTCACTCCTCGCCTAAATTTAATCAACAAACACACAAAAGGAAGATAATAATCAAAAAAAAAAAACATCACGATTCACAAACATAATCATAATCAAAGGAATTAGTTACTGTTGTAGACGTCTTGTTAACTTATTGAATGAATCAAACAACCAAAAGTTGGATTTAGTGGTGTGTTCTTATGAACACAGTGATGGAGGAGGAGTCTCGGAGAGCAAACAAGAGGAAGAAGGAAAAAAATTGACACACTTCTGTCTCTAACCCTAACCTCATTTCTATATATACTATAAATCTACCACAATCAATTAGATTAAATATAAATCAAACTTTCACAATTGATCGAGTACAGTCGGTACTATTCTAAGACGGGATATGGGTAGGGACCGAGTACTGCATGCCTCCCTAGCCCCTGGTTCCTATTTTTGGACCGGGACTGTACCCTCTTCCTCGGTTCGGCAGATAAAACTGTGTGCGGTTCCACCGGCTCGGACGGTCCGTCAAGTCCTAATGGCCTCGGTTCTGCACCCCTTACCTTCCATCCATATTCAAGCTATTGGTTGTGATGCACTTACAGTGGATACATACTTGGTTCTTAAGGCTCTTAAAATTTTTCCCAAAGGCACATCGTGTGGACGCGATGTCTTGAGAGATCAAGATCTTTTCGATACACTGAGTGGTGCAGCCTCTGCTGTCTCAGATGAATTATTATCCTCAATCAATAAGGTTGTCAACCTCTGGCTAGTTGGTCGTTGTCCATCCGCACTTGATGAATACCTAGATAGTGCTCCCCTCACCCCTTTGCAGAAAGCGGTGGTGGGCCTTAAACCCATAGCCATGGGTACCATTTGGTGACGACTAGTTTCCAAGATTGTTGCTACTTTAGTAGGGAATGAAATGTCTCGCATATCTTGGAGATTTTCAATCATGCGGGGTGAAAGTATACTTCATGCGAGTTAACATGCTTATGGAATTAAAGGGGACAATGAGTGATGTCTCCATGCTCCTCATTGATTTCTAAAACGCTTTTAACATGGTAGACATGACAACACTAATTAAAGAAGTCATAGCACAATGTCCTGCCATTTCGCGTTGGGTGGAATTCTGCTATGCAAGACCTTCCAGGTTATATTATAATGATATTATCCTTTCTTCTGCACAAGGGGTGCAACAAATGATCCCCTTCAACCCTTACTATATGCGTTTACACTACACCTACTTGTGAAGAAGATTGTGTCATTGTAGACTAGACTAGCAAGCACTGGTATTTAGATGACGTCACTATTGTTTTGGGGTAAAATCGATTAACTGGGAATAGTAAATTTGTGTGTCTTGGCCAAACGAATCTAAACCTAAAAAATACACTGCACGGGAGTAATTTAGATTCGAGAGATCAATGCAGCATACAATTAAACTTAAACCAAGAAATGGTGGTTCAGGACTTGCTACGGTCACAAAGTGAATGAGAAGGGTTGATCTTAGGGAAGGAAGCGAAGAAGGTGTTGAGATCAAAAATATTGAATTTTGAGGGTGTGTTTGTTTTATGACTTGTATCGAATTTGGGCCATCTTGCGGAATGTAAGCTATCGGTTCTTGTGTTTCTCGGATACTTGTGTTGTTAACCAAAACTCTGTTGTTGGTCGAAATAGGTTGAAAACCTATTTATACAAGTCATTGAGCACCTTTGATCTCGTAGGAAGTGGAGACAGTCAAGTAGTGGAGAAGTGGGGTTGTGCAAAAGCGGTTACCATCACGTTCCCGTCGTGAGAGAAGCGGCTAGCCTATACCCACTATTCTCTAACTTCCATTTAACCGTCCGTTCTTTCTGACACTTTCTTATAATGGGTGCGTTTACGCGACTCTTGTAAACCGCCCGAGACCAATACCACTGATGAGTATCCCAGTTTGTGACATGTTTGATGTCTCGAGTGTTTCGTGGAAAAATGTGCAACAAGTTCTTTGAGTCGGTCTAATGTGTAAGACCTAGTTATTACATCCAATCGCACACGCAAGCTAGGCGCCATAATGGCATAGTGATGCTTGCTAGTGGCACAATGGCAAAGTGGCGCTGTCGGAGGCTAAGTGGTGAGGTGGCGCTGCCAATGGCGCGTAGTGGCACCTGCCAATGGCGTGGCGCGCTTTGCCAATGGCATAGCGATAAGGTGGCAGGTGGCGCTGCCAATGGCATAGTGGCGAAGTGGCCTGCTATATCTTGGCATATTGGTGTTAGATCCAAATATGGCTTAATGATATTAGCTCTAGTTTCCACATCGAACTTAATGCAGGTGATCTTTTATTTGGCATGGGGCGACATAATATCCACTGCCAAATTAGGGTTTGGCATGTCGAAAACCCTAGGTGGCGTGCGCGGCTATGTGGCGCGACACGGCGATATCTTGGCTAATCTTTGCCTTGGCCGTTTGATCAAAGAAACCATGGTAAGGCCATAATGTGTGGATGTCCATGGACGATCATGAGTAATCATAGTATGGCGGGGCGCCATTCTTTAGGAATCTCACAGGTCCCACATGGCTTGTGGCATGTTGTGGGCCCCAGTGGCATTATTATCTTGCTAGTGACTAGAAAATAGGGTTTCCCTTTGGTTTGATCAAAGCTATTAAAACCAGACCTTATTCGATCGGGGATAGCCTGGTTAAAATATGACTCCATTAATGGTGAGGAGAGTATGAGCCAAATTGGACTCTTTTTAGGCCATTGATTAGCTATAAAATCATCTTGGCCATCTTTGGATTTAGCCATGGGTTTCATGATCTAATACATCATACATGGTTTATTATGGCGTGGGCCATGAACCAAGAGTGAGGTAGCACACGGCTGCGCTGTATGTCATCACATTGGCATATTCTTTGCCCGCGGAATGGCTTGTCAATTGACATCTTTGGCGCGATTTGGCGGTTGGCTAGCTAACCGGCATGGCGTCTGCGATGATCACCAGGCGCGGTTTGGGATGGTTTGTATGCGATCCCAACACTTTGGCGCAGACTGCAGCAACAGTGTTGGCACGTTGCTTGCGGTGGCATGGTGATGCCTATTTACGCACGTTGGGGAGCGTCTAAACTTAATAAATCAAGTGGCCAAATCGCACGGCCATGATTGTTTTTAGAGACTGGATTGGGCCGTCTATATTAGGTTCCTAATGGAATTAGGCGCATCGACCAACCAACTTCCAACTTTATTAAAAGTGTGTGTGGCGGGCTTTGAGTGATTTGATTGGTTAATAGGAGAGGAAGTAGGCAAGAGAAGCATAGGCGTGGCCCGGCGGCCACATGCGGCATCCATGGGAGCGGATCGAGCGGCTATGTGGCGTGTCTGCGCCTCCTTTTTATTGCTCCTATTTGCCACAATTCCTTTTTGTTTCTTGTTTTACGGTAGGACTTTGCTCTTACTAGCTCCATGGAGGATCGGTTTCCCTAGTTTACCTAGGTTTGGCCCAGACCAATATGGTTCGGGATATTTGCACAAGGAGCATAAGACCTAATTTTTACAAATTAATTAGGCCCCGGCTTGAATCTTGTGAGTTATCAAAAAATTTAAAAAAATTCTATGTGTTGATACAAAATTCTTTTATTCTCGGAGAGAAGTTAGCGCGTCTTACGATTGAGCATTTTCATGCAGACCTTAATTTTGATATTTCGGGAAATTCATTTCTACTCAATGCACCAGTGAACACTAATTGTCATGTCATACCAATACTAAGGGTTCACTCGGGAACATAGCATATTAAATACTCAATAAACCATGCAATGATGAGTAATGCGGTGAGAGTTTCTGAGAATGTTTGGGATTGTTGATACATGCACATTACGAATAAATATACTTGAGTTGCTCAATACATGTGTGAAAGAGAGTCCGGGCACTCATTACTTTTAAATGGCTCGAGTCTTTTTCGAAGGCACATTAAACACGAGAGTTTTACAATTTTAGCCTTGAACTAAAAACCACCATCAACATTAAGTCCACAGCTTGCACGTAAAGGTGACATTGTTGTGGGGTAAGCACTAGATGGTGACAGTCAAGAAATAAATGATCAAGCCAAAGCAAATAAACATTACCGGGGAAGTGGCGGCTATCTCGGAAGTGGATCGGGCCGTCGGACCACGATTGCATCTTTTAGGTGTGTTGATTTCCAATTCGGTCAAGTCGGCAGTATGTTACGTCGGGATCTTGCGATGGCAAAAGCATTTATTTTTGACTATCGACGATCTTCTCCGGTTTTAATTAGGATCTGAACAAGAAGCATAACTTGGTTGGCGTTGAATCATCGCCTTTCGGATAAGTCCTGCTAAGGTTGTTCAACATCTGCCTCCTCTTAGGGTTTCTGCACCGCATATACATATGCGGGTGACATTAGACCATACTTCTCGATTTGAAATAGATATTTTCTTGTTAAGCTCATATTCTTGCATCATGTCGAGACGAGGTGAATCATCTTCACCCCAGCCCAGTTAATCTACTAAATACGAGCGACTTGTTTCAAGGTATGACTTCAATTATATCTTGATTTTTGAGGTAGTAATTCCTCTTCTCTTTTGACTCAACATCACTTTTCTTTTTAGAGTGAGCGAATTCTTGGGTCTCGTGACAACTCCCTGTCCAGATTCTCCCGAGTCAATAAGATTATCTTAGGTATGCTTTTTCACTAGTGAATAGGTATACATTTGTCGTGGCGATGCGTGAAAACTTCCTCTCCTTTTTTTTAGAGGTACCTAACTTTGGAACATGCGTAATAGTGGTTGGCAGCGGTGGCGAATCTGGACACTCCTCTTCCTTCAAGTTCAGACACACCTACTGTTGTAGACCTGGAAAACACTGAATTGGGCATCTTCTCTTGCGAGTATCCCAATGCAGACTTGCCGTTTGATGTTCACATGAAGTGCTTTTCTTCTAGTTACCAGACTGTTGGTAAGTTCCTGGTGTGGAAGGAGTTTGTGCCTTTGTACACAAAAATATGGAGGAAGTATGGCCACATTGCTACTAGGAACGTGGTGCAACATTGTTCATTCGCTTTGGTCACCACAATGAACTGTCTTCTGCCTATGGTTGCGAGATGGAAAATACATCCATTAAATAGCGTTCTTTGAATCAAGCTGTTGAAAAGTTGGAAAACATGGTATCTACACCTGTGAATCGATAGGTTTCAATGTGAGCTAGTTGCGGCGGTACGCCAGATATCATCAAAGTTGATCGATGGTATCATTGCCAATGTAGTTCCTGGCTGAAAGCTATCTTGGAGGAGGAAAAGGCCTTGGCTGCGGAATCTGAGAAGGTGGAACATGCGATCCAAAACTTGAAGAGTATGACTGAAAGGTATCGCTGAAAATGATGCTTTCGGGATTACAACATGTTGTATGGCCTTTTTAAGGCCATACTTATGTCTTATTGTTTTGAATAAGTAGGCATGAGATTGTTTGGTTGTTTTTTTTTTTTTTTTTTTGGTTTTTGAACATTTTGGAAAATGAATTGCATTAGTTTTGGTAAGCAAATGGAGTTTACATTAATATGCCTTGAATAATGAAAACTTTGATAACTCGAATGATATGAGAGAAATGAATAATGCACGATTAGCGTGTCATGAGGCAGCGAGATAGAGATGGTATATTGGTCGGGCGTAATATGCCTTGAGCCATTTTATGTTGATGACTGCTTCCTTGAAAATCTTATAGTACCCGCTGTTATAGGCTTTGGTGATCACGTAAGGACCTTCCCATTTTGGTTAAAACTTTGGTGCGGACATGTCTTGCTGAATGTGCTTCGCGGTCTTTAGTAGAAGATCTCCTATTTGAAAGACTCGAGTTTCTGACTTTATCGTATGCCACTGGAGATCCTATTTCCGTCGTCTGACATGTTCTTACGCCTTAATTCTCACGGAATCTAAAGTGTCGAACTCCGCTTATGCAGTCGATGCTTGGCCTCATTTAAATTGGACTCCACTCGCAGTGCAATTCTAGCCGACGGGATTTTGATCTCTGCCGAGGAGGATTTAGCGTCGATATCATGGACAAGTGAATAAGGAGAAACTCGAGTAGAGCTCCTAGGTTCCGCGGGTATGCCAATAGTGTCATAGCGGTTGTTAAATTGCCATGTCCTAGGATTGTCATGCCTTTATTCGACTAAGAATTCGAATCAAAGTCTTGTTGGTTCTTTCGGCTTGTCCGTTCCCTTGAGGTAATAAGGAGTAGAGAAGACTGTTTAACTCCATATTTTTCAAGCAACTCTCGTACTTGATTGTTGGCAAAGGGGTACCATTATCGGTAATGATGTGGCTTAGGTACGCCAAATCAACAAATGATGTACTCCTTAATGAACGCTGCAATTGTCGCTCAAATTGGTTCCTCGAAGAGAATAGCTTCGACCCATTTAGTAAATTACTCAGTTGTGGTTATGATGTACTCATGCTTTGCTTTGACGATGGTGGATTGATTTTCCTAATAATATCAAGTCCCCAACTATAGAAAGGCCATGGACTACTTCTTGAATGAAGGGGAGTACAAGTCGTGTGGATGAGATTCCCATGGGTTTGACATTCATGACATTTACGGACAAGCGCCATTGCATCATCCTCCATAGTTAGCCAATAATACCTTTCGTGCACTTGAAGAAATAACTTGTTCTTCCCTTGGTGTTCACCTTCATGCGTTTCTTTCCGGCCTGTCGAGATTTCATATTTTGCTAAACATCGCAGCAGGTCGCCTCTAAAGCTTTTGCGGTATAATATCCCCTTATGAAACACGAATATTTTGGCCATTTGCTTCATCTTGGATGCGTCTTTCTTGTCGGCAGGCAACACACCGTCACAGAGATAGTTTACGTATGGTTCTCGCAAGTCCCCAGCTTATTCAACATTAAAAACTTCTAATTGATGCGGTGGCGCCTGGAAATTGAAGCAAGATCCTTGAAGCGCTCGGGATTGGGTCTCCATATGGCCAGTAGTAACCATGGCGTTGAAGACGTCGGTAAAGAGTCACCACTAACTTTTGTCCACAGATCTCTCTATGATTGCGGTTAAGTTGTAGCTGTGCTTCTTCGTCTCCGAGGCATCTTGACAGGGATCCATATGAGTTTCGGTGGTATAACACTCCATGAAGCATGAAGAAGTTTTATAGGGTTTTGAGACTAACCTTCCCTTGGGAAAGCGAATCTGTTAAGTTCTTGAACGATTGGGAGTTCTCGAATCATTGACTTGATATCTTTGGCTGTGAAAGCCATGTTGACCTTGGATCTATCTCTTCACTATCATAGTTTCTTCCAATCCTTGACTGCCCATTTGAGGCTAATGTAGATAGGCAATCAACGTGTTTGTTGTTGTTGCGGCCAATATGGGTTATGGTTGAATCAGCAAAGTAATTCAAAAGCTTTTACGCCTCAGATCATTAAGGGGCTAGTGTTACATCTTTGGTGAGTATACTCCATTCATCCGGTTTGACCGATGTTTGGAGTCGCCTCTTACTTCTAGGTGTGTGGTTCTGCACCTCGTTTGGCGGTGACAATCCTATGAGGAAAGCTTCATATTCTGGCAGAGTTGTTGGTGCCTTTGAAAGTCCGGCAGAAAGAACATGAAAAGACTTCACCGTTGGAGACACCATAACTATACCCGCTCCTCATTAATACTAGGGGGTAGCATATCTATCGAAATACAATAGCCACGCTTTTCTTTGACAAAGTGCAAATTCCCGGGAAGGTATTCATGTAGTGCGGTAGTACCTTCTCCTGGAATCTTTGCTAGCAAATCCGCCCTTTGCTTGTCCTTTAATAGCTCGCGGAGGAGTGCACGTTATGTCAAGCTCAGACATTTGGAGCATCCATTTGGCGACACTGCCTATCAAGGCTGGTTTTGAGAGCAAGAACTTAACAGGATCGGCTTTGGCTATGCGTACCACTTTGTTTGACAACAAATAGTGTCTAAACTTCTAAATAGCATGAATTAGGGCTAGACATGCTTTTTATGCCTTAGGATACTGAGTTCGACATCCCTCAAAGTACGATTGAAGTAGTATATAGGGTGTTCAATCTCCTCGGCATCTTCTTGAGCAATGAGGATCAACGGCGAATCCTTTGGAGAGCGGTGTAGAGGCATAACTTGACTTCCCTTGTATAGGAGATTTCATAGCTTCCGACGATGATAATATTTGTTGCATCTTAGAAAGTATTCTTCTGCATCGTGGTCCAACAAAGCTTGCTCCTTTTCAACAATGGGGGTGAATGAAGCGATAAGCTGGGCCAAACCATGTATAAAATGCAGAATGTAGTTTACTTTTCCCATAAAGCTCCCAGGTTCTTTCACAGGTTTGTGGAGGGCATTGTGAGGATGGATTGGGTCTTGAGTCGGATCAACCTTGATTCTTTCAACAATGACTCTAGAAATGTGCGGAAAAAACCCCAAAGCACATTTCAAAGGGTTCATATTTAGTTTGTATTCACGACACCTTTCGAACACCTTAGTAAAATGTTAGTATGGGCCACTCGAGTTTTCGATTTGACGAATATGTCGTCCACGTAATCTTCAACTTGCTTGTGCATTATGTCGTGGAAAATGGTATTCATGGCGCGTTGATAGGTGGGGCCATCATTTTTCAAACCAAAGGGCATCACAGTATAATAAAAGTTTCCAAGGAGAGTTCGAAAAGCTGTCTTACTTGCGTCATGTTCGTACATCTTTATATCATTGTAGCCGCTGTACCCATCCATGAGGGAGAGAATTCCCATGTCCACTGGTGGCGTCTACTAGCATGTCAATGTTGGGAAGGGAAATCGTCCTTGGGGCGGCATTTGTTGGATCTCGAAGTCGACGCAACACTGATTTGGCCGTTTTTCTTTCTTCACGGGAACCACATTGGCCAGCGGGTGGGATGGTGAATGGGTTTGATAAACCGGCCGCTAGTAACCACGAATCTCAACTTGATTTGTTTCTCTACATCATGCTTGAATTGCCTTGGAGATTTCTTGACCGGTTTGGATCCGGGTATTACATGCGAGATGATGAGTGACCAGTTTTTCATCCAAGCGGGTATTTCCTCGTATATCCATACAAATATATCTTGGTACTCCTTTAGAAGATAGACAAGTTTTGTGCGTTCATCCAGCACATAGAGGCAAAACAGATGGAGATAGGCCTTGGAGATTCCTCATTCCGATGTTGACGATTTCGAGCTCATCTGTAGTGGAGTCGGTGCCGTATTGCAACTGTCGTGGAGCGTCTGGTGATTCTTCTCGCAGCGCGTCATTCTGGCTACATTCCATTGGGCGGAGAGACTGGGTGGTAGTCTCCATTGTTAATTGCTAACAGTGGCGCCGATATACAGTTTTCCCTTTTTGGTCACGACTCGCCACAAAAGCCCGCTCCCTTTTGGTATGAAAATGAGCCGAGCTTTTGTTATACGAAGGATAATCGGCGTTTCCAATCAGCGAAGGCGTCTTAGTGAGATCTGAATTCTTTGTTCGGTGATGCGGCCGGTCTTCCTCTTCGATCGCGTCCATGTAGGGAGTGGAGTGCGGTAAACCTTGCTTAACGGATCCTGTGAATTTTCTCTTGGATCGAACATCTCTACACTTCAAATTGGTGCATATGGAGATAATGACGCAGGAATGCGAACAACTTCTTTATTCAACATAGTTTTCAGGCATTGGTGATATGTTGAGGGAATAATCTTATTATCGTGAAGCCAATGCCTTCCCAGTATCATGTGGTAGTCTGGATCTTTTTCTATTACCTCGAATTTCACTTTCGACTGAACATGCCCTACTGACAGATTCAGATATATGTACCCATACGTGCTGGTTTGGTTTCCTTCAAATCTGTCATCATGGTAGGTTTTCGTACAATTTTATGTGGCCGAACCAGGTGTCTTGAGAGTCTAAAGCGGAATAACATTTGGTAGCGCTCCTATATCAATGAGAGCCCTCTTGAACTCTGTGTATTTGATGTGTACAGTAACATGCAGGGCTCTGTTATGGCCTTATTCTTCCATCATGTCATCTTCAGTAAATGTAACATTGTTTATGGATATCTCTGATGTTTTTGAGGCTTCAGGGTGCGAATGAGCCAGGCGTGTGTCTAGAGCTATCTGATTGATCGCGCGAATGTTTTACGCTTTCGTTGGTCCTTTGAGAGGTGTAGGAGCTCACATAAACTTTCTACTAGAGAAGATGCTTCTAGATCCAATGGCCTCCAGGTTGGTGGTGGCTGACATTTGAGGACGATCATCGTTTGAGGAGTCGGTCCCGATCTTTGGGATTTCCGAGCAGATGAGCCACCCAAATCTGATGTCAACCTGATGAGGAAAATGAGTATGTTGTTTATCGTCTCCTTCATCAGTTCCATGTTCCTTGTGTGAATTCCTTGTACTCGCGCCAACTCGATCAAGGTTGGGATTTCTGCATTTGCCGAGTGATCAGATATGGCGCTTGGGGGAGAAACATCACCATTTGCAAGATTTTGACCGGCACCTTGAGTTGTTGAATTAGTCATAAGACCAACCATCTTTGTGAAAATTCCTGGAAAAATGAAATGAAAATGAGAAATTGGCTTCACAACCGAGAGATTAATCTCCCCTTTGTGGTTACTTGATTGTTTTGGGGTAAAACTAATTCTAATGGGAATGGTAAATTTGGATGTCTTTGTAGAAAGCGAATCTAAACCTAAACAAATGCCTTTGCAGGAGTACTTTAGATTCGAGAGATCAATCTGTACAATTCTAGCCTAAACCAAAAAATGGCCGTTCTAGACTTGCTTCGGTCACAAAGTGAAGGAGAAGGGTTGATCTTAGGGAGGTAAGCAAAGAAGGCGTTGAGATCAAAATATTGTATTTTGAGGTGTGGGCATTTTATGACTTGTATGAAATTTGGGCTGCTTGCGGAATGTAAGCTATCGGTTCTTGGTGTTTTTTTGGATACTTGTGTTGTTAACCAAAACTCTGTTTTTGGTCGAAATAGGTTGAAAACCTATTTATACAAGTCATTGAGCACCCTTGATCTCGTAGGAAGTGGGAGGCAGGTCAAGTAGTGGAGAAGTGGGGTTGTGCAAAGCGGTTACCATCACGTTCTAGTCATAAGGGGAAATCTGCCTTATACCCACTATTCTCTTCTTTTGCATTTAACCCGTTCGCACTTTCTGACACTTTCTTGTAATGGGTGTGTTGCACGCCTTATACACTTATAAAATTGCCATACCAATACCCCGATGAGTATCCCCGAGTTTGTGACATGTTTGATGTCTCGAGTGTTTCGTGGAAAAATATACAACAGAGTTCTTTGAGTGGGTCTAATATGTAAGACCTAGTTATTCGACCAATCACACACAAGCTAGGTGGCATAATGGCATAGTGGCGCTGCATAGTGGCGAGTGACGCTTGCTAGTGGCAGAATGGCAAAGTGGCGCATGTCGGAGGCAAAGTGGCGAGGTGGCGCCTGCAAATGGCATAGTGGCAAGGTGGCAAAGTGGCGCCTGTCAATGGCATAGCGGCAAGGTGGCAAGGTGGCGCCTGCCAATGGCATAGTGGCGAAGTGGCGCCTGCTATATCTTGGCATATTGGTGTTAGATCCAAATATAGCTTAATGATATTAGCTCTAGTTGCCATTGTTGATGGTGGATTTTCATTTAAGGCTAAAATTCGTAAAAGCCAAAATTATGCGCTAACATCTTGTAAAAAGATAAAGCCATTAATAAGTGATGAATACTTCTTCACTTTACTAATTCACCTAGGATGGAGCATGTGACAAAAATCCCAGTGTGAATTAAAAACACGAAAATTCATCGAGGTTGGAGCATGTGGAAACAATCCATATATCATGTGAATTCTGACTTATTAATTAATGCATGACCAGCCTTGTATTTCTGTACTCATTATCGGTGCGGCATGACGGCGTAGTGTTGTTATCGTGAGCAACACAAACCTCAAGCATTAATAATGAAGCATGTACGAAATACCGTCTGGGCTGCAACTCTCGGTGTGTTATACTTGCTTGGATTGATCATACATCTCTCGGTGTGTTATACTAGCCCCATTGAGCATATTTGAATCGGGTTTGTCCATATCGGTCTCGAAGGCGATCCGCGACCATCCAACTTCACCAAGCATGGTTGGATGTTTTAGATTGAATCCATGACCCCAAGCGGGTATTGGAATATTCACTCACAGGCCAGGGCCCCATGGTCGGCCTCCCCAAAAGGTGGCATATCTTGCCAAGCCGTCCAAAGCAACGGTATGGACGAAAAACCTAAATTAGAGTTTGCGGAACATTACATCACATGTAGCAGATCTCAACCATCCATCTTGCGAGCATAGATGGAGGGTGTAGATGTAGATCAAGGGCCCATAACATGTCAACACGCTCACTGTAAGCCCGCCCACACACATGTTTGATCGTTCGGGACCAACCATGGGCTGAGTCGTTCCGGATCGTGCGCCCAAAGTGGGCATGCCGCACTGGTGACAAAACCCTAATTAGGGTTTGCATTGATCATGGCGTCAGTTTCTCTCGATCGAATGGAGGGTTTAGGGAGTCGGCGGCGAGTCCGGTGAGCATCAACATGATCACCGTGGACCCATCTATCTCCATACCCGATCGGCCAGGCATACCATGCAGTGGGTTCCAGTCGCATGCCCAAACTAGTATGGTCACACTTCCCAATCGCAAACAGATCTCGACCACTTAACTTTGCCAGACGAATTGAGTGGATTAGATCACGTTCCTATGGGAAATTAAGTTATAGGCATGAACACCAGCCTGCCATCTACACGCAAGAACCAATCGGCCGGGACCGACAAGTTTGAGTCGTCCCGAGAAAAGCAGCAGCGCTGAAGAAGGCATGACTCGCGATATTTCCTCCCACAAACTTCGTTGTAAATCAATCGAGCTCCTATTTTCCGGACAAATTGGCGGTCCAGATCCACACTTTCACGGGACAATGAGGTGTGGGAATGTATCTTAGGCATGCAGTCTACATGCATGCCCGTCGGCCATGCCAAAATCGTGTCCCAAGCTTGGATTAGACCAAGCTGAAAAGTGAATAACTACGCACCTCTTAAAAAACCTAATTCCACTAATGGTCGCGAGATGAGTGTCTCAAAGATCATATCATCGTCCAACTTCACCGGCTTGGTTATATAGCCCGTCGAGGAGTTAATTGGTCGGTGAGGGCGTCATGAAGATCACCACTCGTCCACTCTGCCACACCATGTGGTCGGCCAAGGGAGGACTTACTTACGCAACCTCCAAACCATCATGGTAGGCCTCGGAATGTGTATATTTTGGCCCTCTGGTGATAACGCAAGTGCACGCGTCTATCGGAGCGCGGCAAGAGTGCGGGTCGATCCACGAGACTTGTGGTGATCTTGTATGATCTAGGCTTGCTCTAGGCGAGTTTCAAGGTGTGAGTAACAAAAGGGGTTTTGTGCCCGTCTGGCTGAGTTGTAATGGTGTGAACCTAAACTAAGGTATAAAAAAGTGACAAGGGATGCTAAGGTCTTCAATTCCACCACTAATTCCTATCATGTGTTTAACTAATGTTGAGTTTCTTGTTCCTATGGTAGACAAGTAGGTGTGTCAATTCCTTCACCTAGCTAAGGAGTTTCACCTAATGATAATTCAATTATCGGCTAAGGCACTAACCTAGGCACTAGTTGTCTAATTAAGCACAACTAGTCAAAAGAATTAGCATTTTTAACTCTAAGGATTAATTTAGGCACACACAACACATTTATACCACATTTCTGATGCATGTTGGCATGCATTGTGAAAGAAAAGAGCGTTGGGTGCTAGAATTGAAAGTATCTAATACATTAACCACTCCAGAACACTCAACGAGTTTAAACACATAACATGGAGTTAGGGTTTCATTGAAACCCTAACAACTCAAAAAAATGACAAATAACGAAATTAAATCTACAAAGGATGCTAAGGCTAATCCGGCATGCCTTCTATCAACCCCCTTCTGCTATTTATACATGCAAAGGAATATAAACCCTAATTTTCATGAAATTAAAGATAAAATAAATTAAACAATGCCCATACTGCAGATGGTGATGATCTCTCCTGTCAATTCGTGCTCGGAACTCCTCTTGCTTTGATTAGGTGAAACCCCCAGTTCCATTTATCTCTCACATGGCCTCTGGGGTTATGAGAGAGAGGCTCTGCGAGACAAATAGAACTAGGGGTTCTTTGTGGTTGTTGGCTGGTGTCTAAAAGAGGGAGGGAAGTTGGTGGCGAAGGTGGCTCTGGTGGTGTATGGGTGAAGAAGGAGAGAGCGGGCTTTCTGTTTCTGTGATGGAGACAGGAGAGGGAAGAAAGGAAGATGGGGAGATGGAGATGAATTGGAGTCGATTAGGGTATAGGGTGTTGGGTGGCCATTGTGGGCGGGGACAGCAGAGTTGATGGAGGCCTCGGCGGCGTAGGGATGTAACGGCTACGATGCGAGCAGTGAGGAAGGCTTAGAGTAAACTGGTGTTGGCGGGAGCATCAATCATTGATGTGCTAGGCGGAGGCGACCGTTGGATATAGCCGAGGAGATCTCATGGCTCGAGTGGCGGGCTCGGATCGGGTCATGCTGGCTCAAGCCCATGTCTTCCTTGTTGGGTTACGGCGATTGTGCATGGAGCTTTGGTATGCTCCATAGATGTTTGACTCCAATTCTTGCTCTTTTGGCTCCTCGATTCTTAGGACTTTATTTGTTACCTAAAAACACAAAATTAATTAATACAAATATTTATTCTTGAAAACAAGGAAAACACGAATATGGGATAATATCGATTTCTAAGCGCAAAAGATGAGTAAAATGCCCGATAAAAGGGTGTATAAATATGCACTATTTGGCACTCATCAAATACCCCAAACCTGAATTTTACTTGTCCTCAAGTGAAACGAGAAATTAAGAAATCCCTAACTATACCTGTCCATGGGTCTCTCGAATGCATTTAGCGTGTGCACTAAGCCTTTAAACCCTAAGTGTCCCTAGTGGACGAGTTGTAGTCTCGTGAGGGTTTGCAGGAGGTGTACCCACAAAACCTTCTCCAACTTTAGAGTGTAAAAGAGTCTCCAAGCATCCAAGGAGCTATGAGGACATAGAGTTCTGCATGCTAATAACATGAAGTTAGAACTATCAAGAGAAGCATTCTCATCCTTAAGTCTTTGGCCCGAAGTAATCATACCATATGAAAGAATTAGGATTCGATTGTGATCATAAGCCTCGACTTCTTGCCTCACCATTAAGTTTTATGATAATTGCACTCAAAAAGATCGCTTTTAGTCTCTCATGTGTGCGAGGCAGGAATAAAGAGAGAAATCCTGCACACGTTGTAGGTAAGAAGGATAACCTTCCCGAAATAATTTCTGGAGACTCCACGAAGTGTGGACAAAAAGAATCTTTTCTGATCTCTAAGAAAGGAAATCAACCATTAGCAAGGGTGGGAGTACTCACTTACCTTCTCACCCGATCGGCAATTAATATCACTCTCTCATAAGAACCATAGAAGCGTCTTCAATCTTGGTCTTCGGTCTTCAAATGTTGATGACGAACTTCTAAACTTCACAAAACTTGACAATTTTTGATTTTCTCAATTTCCTTGTTGTTTGGATTTTCTTTTTTGAACTCTTCTTTACCATGGTAGTAGCAAAAATAAACTACAATTTTTTTTTTTTTAAGTGAAAATAAAAATACAAATAATGAAACAACTAACTCCATGGACAAAGGTCTTTGTCACTCCAATTTTCCACACACTTGTATTGTCTTGATTTTATAAATTTTATTAATTCTCATCCTATTTTCTTTTCTTTTTCTTTGTTGCATAAACCTTGGACTATATCAATTTTTCTTTCCAATATTCTGATGCTTTGCTCCGTTTGTTGACGATGATGTGTTTCTATGGTCTTGCTTTGATTGAGAGAAAGTGATGCTAACTGCCAAATCGATATTTAGAAGGTTTTCTTCTTTAAACGTCACCCTCATGATTGACAAAACTAGCACTCAAGAGATCAAAAGTAGTCTTTGAAATTAGTGCGAAGTTGGGTAGCTCACCATTCTAGGAATTGGCGTACGGTGACACACACTCTATGACTTTTCTAGAAAGTTGCAAAAATTGAAGGTTGGTGCCTCACTTGATGTAAAATGGGTAGTCTCCACTATGGTTGATCACAATTCTACTAGAATATCTAAACAACACCTAATTAGCCCTCACGGTATGGTTAAATCCAACTTTAACGCTCTAATCAACTAAGAAACCCGATTGCGTTTTCGGTACTTCTACCTTATTTATTTTACGTCAGAAAAAAATTCTCTATGTAAACATAGCTAGAAGCATGCTAGTGACTCTAAAATCTCTAAGCGTTGGAGTTTTTATTTGCAAAAAAAAATTTTCAATTTTTTTTTTTTTTTTTTTTGAAAATAAAGGATTAAAAGATTAAAAACTCTATATGCAAATGCACCCCAAACCTAAATCAAACATTGTCTCCAATGTCACTGAGATAGGAAAAATTTAAACGAGTCACGTACCGAGAGCTATGCTGATAAGAGAAGGAAGAGATTACCGAGATGTCGGCGGAGAAAGGTTGAGCTTCGTTCGATTAAGGCTAGAACTCCAACATTCTCGAGTGGAGATCATATCAGATTAGCACAATATATGCACAAGAAGACTCATGGATTCACGAAAAGAAAAATTTAACAAGTCCTACAAAATTTACCATACACTAATAGTCTAAAGAGTTGAGGTCAACCCAAAGATAATGTCTGAAACATTAACATTCTTACAAATATAACATGAAAATGGGCTTTGGTTTATGTGGGAATTTGGTTTATTGGGCTTTGGTTTGTTTGGGTTTCATTTGGTTTGTGTAGGAAAGTACAACTTGGTTTATAGCCCAGCGGTCAAGGTTGATTAGCCCAGGTGGTGTGGGCCGAAAGTTTTGGTTTTGGTGGGCTTACGTGGTTGTGCTAGGCCTAGGTTGTGTGCGGCCCGGTTGATTAGCCCGGTGGGCCGGGTTTGATTTGTGATCGGCCCGAGGTTGTAGGCTTCATTACGGTCTGGCCCGGCAGCTCGAGAGGATGTGGGTTAGCCAGGTTGTGTAGGCCCGATTGTGTGCCCTTTGGTTATGTGCGGCCCAAGTTTGAGTAGAGCTCGAGTCATGTGAGCGAGGCTCAATGGTTGTCTTTAGTTTGTGTGCACAGAACAAAGGAAATCACTGGAAACCAGGTGCGGCTAATGCACAACTCTGTATGTAGAGTTGGCATTTTAAGTACAGCTTGTACTCAAGACAAATTTTAAGCACAGCACAGGGCATTGCAAACTCAGAAAAAAAAATGACAGCACAGATCATGAAAGCACAGCAAATGCACAGCTGAGGCCAGAGTAAAGCATGTGTAGGAACAAATAGCTCAGGATGCAAGTGCAAGGTTCTAGTCACAGGTTAGCTTATGACTAAGTGCAACTCAGCTTATGCACTGGTTATGTGCATTGCAAGTCGATTAGCTTATTGAAATCAACGCAGGAGGCACAAAATACCACAGCACATAGATAATTCAGCAATTAAGTCACAACCTGGCTGGTTTATGTTCAACACTACACCACAGATTCAAAAGGTGAACAAACCAAGGAGCCGAGCTCGGCCGAGATGAGTAAAAATACACGTGTGTGCACACAGACACAAAAAGTTGTGTTTAATCGAACAACAGACAATGTGCGGAGGCGGTCTTATGTGGCATGGTATCTAGACTATGCAAGTCATGTATAAGCTCTCAAAGTTCGGAGATCGATTATTGATGCAAGCAAACATCGGAAATAATCGGCCCATTGGACCAGGTGAAGTTTGAGGTTAAACTCACAGTTTCGAGGGCTGGAGCTCCAATACTTCACGAGTCAAGCTCGGGGTTTTCAAGAGGTTGCGGGGGTATCACAGGTTATCAGAACACACAAGTACAAACTCACACAAGAAGTTGTGGTATGCTCGAAATGATACAAAGTTCATCCGATATCACGGGGTCATACACAAGTCAAAGTCACAGCCCAGATATACAAGGATTCCAACTCTCAAGAAGCATACGAGATGTGACAGGGCGAGAACTCGGCTCGGTGATAACGAGGCTTGTGCACACACGGCCAAAGAAACTCACGGCTCTCATTCACGAGGCTAGTTTCGGGTTTCATATAAGCACGGGGCGGACAATGGCTCAAAATCACAGTTGCAGGGCTGATAGTAGATGAGCACAGATTCACAAATGCACATTAATAGATGTAGCAACTTATTCAAGATGCACGATGTGTCGGTTTTTGACACAAAGCTCAAAGATGTGATGGCGAGACTCATGCATACACCCATACAATTCAGCACACAGACACGGCATATTCGGCTAACATGTGTCCAATTCACAAATCATTGAGTCACTCACCATTTGCAGGGATTGCTCGGGGAGTATGCAAGGGTTTAACAGCACACACAAGGCGGCTGGCGGAGCTCGGGGTATGCAAGGTTATGCTCGGCTGCTTGGCTTTCCAAGTTGTGACCCAACACTTGCAGCTTGAGGGGCTAGCGAGGTGGTGAACACGGGGCAATACGGTGGTAGACTAACTTATCGGGCGGTCATGATGTGTCACAGAATAATGCTCATTATAGTTCACGGATGTATGCCTGCGAACTTGCGGTTCGGGGTTGGCAAAGCCCGAGGTCATATGACTTCAATGCTCAAAATTTTAGGCACCCACAGTTGCCGGGTTTAGCATGCAAGTAACTTCGCTCAACAGGTCTAGCATGCGAGGTCACGGATTCATGCACTGGTTGCACACAATCACGAGTCATGCTCGAGGTTACATACATGGTATATTATCATCAGCTCAATCATTCAATGCTCCACGAGACTCACAAAATCGCATTTGGTGAGCTTACTCCAAAGCTAACCTCGATTATGTGCTTTTCCTTGCCTTCCTTGGGTTGGCTCATGCTCGTGGAGTCGGCACGGCGAGCACGGCAAGCACGAGCGGTACTGTTAATCTCAACAAAGAGCTAGTTTTAGTTCCTAGGAGTGTAAGGGTAAAGGAAAGACAGAGAGCACCGCTTGATTATAAGCAGTGAGATAATTTCTGACATGAAAGAGTCTTGTAATTGGTTACTTAATTTGAGGGAGGGGTGATACAATATGCAAAATTTCAGGTGAGTTGCACTCAATTTGAGTTAAACTAAGCTCTGGGAGAACACAGCTCTGAAGCTAATGAACAAAATGCAATGAGCAAAGAGTAAAACAAAGAACAATGGAAACTAAGTTACACTACAATGCAAGGCTACAATGACCGACAAATTCTGGATGCAAGTTACAAATTTTAAACTAAGTTATACTAAAACAAGACTAAAAGCAAAGAATGTAAGTGAATATATACAGAGATGATTGAAAAACAGTGAAGTCAAGCCAAAAATCAGCAAGGCACACGCCAAGTCCCCGGCAACGGCGCCAAAAACTTGGTAGGCCTCGGAATGTGTATATTTTATGGCCTCACTGTGATAACGCAAGTACACCGGCGTCTATCGGAGACGCGGCAAATGCAGGTCTATCCACGAGACTTGTGGTGCTCTTGTATGATCTAAGGCTTGCTCTAGATCGAGTTTCAAGGGTGTGAGTAACAAAAGGGGTTTTGTGCCAATACGGCTGAGTTGTAATGGTGTGAACCTAAACTAAGGTATAAAACAGTGACAAAGGGATGCTAAGGTCTTCAATTCCACCACTAATTCCTATCATGTGTTTAACTAATGTTGAGTTTCTTGTTCCTATGGTAGACAAGTGAGGTGTGTCAATTCCTTTAACCCTAGCTCTAGTTTTCTCTAAATTAGCTTCTAGAGTTGGTAGAAGCTAAGAAAGAGATAACTCGAGGTAGAGAGGGGTAAACGAGGTACTACTGGAGCGTTTGATGATGATGGCGGGGTAAGGAGATGGTGGTGATGATGGCTCGGTGGTGGTATGGGTGAAGGAGGTGGAGGTAGGGTTTACTGCGAGGTGGGGAAGAAGAAAGAGAATAGGAAGAAGAGAATAGGGTTTGTTCGAATGGGTATAGGTGTAGAGATCTTGATGTTGGCGGGCGCATCGGCGATGATGAGAATGATGCGACGAGCGTAGGATCTAGGAGTGCGATCGAACGGCCGAGGAAGTATTGGGTAGATTTGGTGTTGAGCGGAGCATCGAAATAGATGTGAGCGAAGGAGCGGCCGTATGATGCATCGGGCGAGATCTCGACGGCTCGGGATGAGCGGGTTCGGATCACGGGTCGTGGGTAGCTCTAGCCCATGTCTTCCTTGTTGGGTTGCAAGCCGATTCGCGCGTGGGCTTTGGCTCTCTGCTCCATAGATGATCGACTCAATTCTTCGCTCTTTTGGCTCCTCAATTTCTCCTGACTTTATTTAGTACCTAAAAACACAAAATTAATTAATACAAATATTTATTCTTGAAAAAAAAAGAAAACACGAATGCAGGGATAATATCCCGATTTCTAAGCGCAAAAGATGAGTAAAATGCCAATAAAAAGGTGTATAAATATGCACTATTTGGCACTCATCACAACACATGAAGTAAATTTGGACATGAGGCTATTTTGAGACGCTTAAACAACGATGCTTCATGCACGATGAATATACTCGATGCGATGACTGTGCATAGAATACACACAATACTTCACAAGTATCGACTTCCTAAATAACTTAGTTATTTAATCTAGCATTACATGCTACTTTACATGGGTCCCAGATCCACACACTCGATACATCAATCATGTCACAAACTAGGGGATACATACTGGGTATTGGTCTGGCGGTTTACAGCGTGCAGCGCACAATGCGCCATCACAAGAACGTGTCAGGAAGTCATGGACGGTTAGTGATGATGGGAGAAGTGGGCAAGATCGGTCGTGTGACACCAACACACGACTCCACTACTCCATCACTCCACTTTCTCCACTTCCCACGAGATACGATGGTTAGTGCTTAAAGACTTGTATAAATAGGTTCTCCTCCTATTTTCCAAAAGAGAATAAGGCAAGACAAGACAACGAGGCAAGTGTTGATAAAATCGTATTCAAACACCGTAACCGATAGCTTACATCCCGCAAGCGCTTGACTTTACGATACAAGTCATACATAGCCAACACATTCACAATATCAACACCTTCTTCGCTTCCTCCCTAAGATCAACCCCATCTCCTTCACTTTGTGACCGAAACAAGTCTGAACGTCCATTTCTTGGTTTAGGCCGGATTTGCCTGAGATTGATTTCTCGAATCTACAAGCACTCTGGTAGGTTTGGGAAAAGAGTTTTGCCTCGTGTGTTATACTGCAAGTGCACGGTGCCTATTGGAGGCGGGGCAAGTACGAGGTCGATCCACGAGAGAGATGGAGTGTGTACAGGGTTGATCTCAAGGCTTCCTAAGCTCGATTTCTCACGGGAGAGTAACACAAATATTGGTTGTCGATACGACTAAATGGTTGTTGTGACTCTAATCTAAGGTAGCAATATGAGTAAGAGTGTTGTGACAGTTGGAAAAGTTACTAGGATGGTCAATTCCACCCCCTAATCCTAAGCTAAGGTAATGTAAAATCTCACTGTGTTCTTGTGCCTTCCCTTGAAAGCCTTAATTGGATGTTTGATTACCTAACTCTCCTTGCTTACCCCTAGTATCAATGGTCTTCTTACAGTACCATTGATCACAGGTGAGGTTAGTTCACTAGCTAAATATAACCCTAAACATTATACATATCAAGAACAAAATGAGAATCCACTTACTTTCATATTGAATTAAAGGGTTTCATCTACACCCTAGCAATTTAACTTAGAACATAATTAAAACAATCAAAATACAATTTAAACTAAGCTTGGTGCCTTTGGCTAATCCAGGCATAAGTTTTACAAACACTGCTCATCCTCTATTTATACATGCAAACCCTAACTCACTTCAAATCAGAAATTAAGTGAAGACCCTCTCACCCAAAACCGCTGAATCAGTTGTCCCCTCTGTCACACCCGCTTCGCACTCCATTAAATCGATGTTGGAGAAAACCCTAACCCCTAATTCTTTCTATCTCAAACTTAGCTTCTAGGGTGAAGAAGCTATGGAAGAGATAGAGAGAAACTAGGTGGTGAAGGCGGTTTGTTGTTGTTGGTGGGCGTGGTGTCGGGGGAAGAATAAGGTGATGGCTGCTCTCTGCCATGGCTCGGGGGAAGAAGAGAAATGGGTTTCTCTCGAAAGCGTCAGGAGAAAGAGAAAGGGAAGTGAGAAATGGGGAAGGTGTGTTTGGCTCGATGGGTAAGGTATAGGTGGTTTTGGTGTGGAGCGGGAGGCGTGACGGACGATGTGCATGGTGGAGCGACCGCTGGATCTAGGGGGACCCGATGCGTGGGTTGATGCGACCGCCGGATGTAAATGGATCAAATCTAACGACTCATATGGGACGGGCTTGGATCCGGGTTATCGGGTGGGTCTTGGGCTGCTCAAGCCCATGTCTTGTAAATGGGTTGCTACTTGTTGGGTTGCAAGCCGATCGCGCTGAGGGCTTTGGCTTTTCTGCTCCATAGACGCTCGTCTCCAATTTTTCGCTCTTTTGGCTCCTCAATTTCTCAGAGCTTTATTTACTACCTAAAAACACAAAATTAATTAGTACAAATATTTATTCTTGAAAACGGGAAAATACGAAATTTGGGATAATATCTGATTTCTGGGCACAAAAGATGAGTTAAATGCCAATAAAAAGGTGTAGAAATATGCAACATTTGGCACTCATCAAATACCCCCAAACCTGAATTTTACTTGTCCTCAAATGAAACAAAAATTAAGAAATCCTAACTATACCACCAGTCGCCGGTCTCTCGAATGCATTTAGCGTATGCACTAAGCCTTTAAACCCTTAGGTGTCCCTAGTGGACGAGTTGTAGTCTCGTGAGGGTTTACCGAGGTGTACCCACAAAACCTTCTCCAACTTCCAGTGTAAAAGAGTCTCAAGCATCCAAGGAGCTATGAGGACATAGAGTTTCGCATGCTAGTAACACGAAGTTAGAACTACCAAAGAAGGCATTATCATCCTTAAGAGTTGAGCGAGAAGTAACCATACCATATGAAAGAATTCGGATTCGATAGTGATCACAAGCCTCGACTTCTGCCTCACCAATAAGGTTTATGATAATTGCACTCAAAAAGATCATTTTTTTAGTCTCTCATGTGTGCGAGGCAGGAATAAAGAGAGAAATCCCTGCACACGTTGAAGGTGAGAAGGATAACCTTAGAAATAATTTCGGAGACTCCACGAGTTGTGGACAAAAAGAATCTTTTCTGATGATCTCTAAGAAAGGAAATCAAACATTAGCAAGGATGGGAGTACTCACTTACCTTCTCACCCGATCGGCAATTAATATCACTCTCTCTTAGCATTCATAGAAACGTCTTCAATTTTCGGTCTTCAATTGTTGATGACGAACTTCTGAACTTCACAAGAACTTGACAAACATTTTTTTTTTTAGAAGGACAAGGTGGTAACTAGACTCAGAAAATAAACTACTAATTTTTTTTTTTTTTTTTTTTTTTGACATGAGATGACAATCAATTCTTCTTAATATAAAGGAGAATAATTTATGCTGATGTGGCCTCGCTACGTTCATCTTCACAAATGGTGCAAAAATAGAGCGCCATGTGGCACATAAAATTTAAGGAAAACCAATGAAAAGATGCCCAGCTGTCATGCCATATCACCCATATCAGTTTTTGCTTAGCTGTCATGGTGCAAAGAGATATGTCTTTTGGTTTGACATTGTTATTTCACAGAATCTACGAAAGGATTCAAGCAAATACACTCTTTGGACAATGTTGTCGATACATGAGAAGATAGATTTCCGTACACGCCCTGAGGCTTTACCGAAGCGACTATTCAGTTGTATAAATAACACACCTATCAGAAAACCATCTTCTTATGCGATGATTCCGAAGGGCGTCAAATACCTTCATCTGCACAACGATGTAAGTCAAGTTCAAGTTTCCTTGGATGTTTTTTTTTTTCCTTATCACGCGCGACTTTGGGAATACGTTTTCATTTTTTTGATTTTCGTTTTGTTTTCTCTCGCTTTAACATTTACTCCATCTTTACAGTTGCAGAACCGTTGAAATCCATACTTATGTAATAGAAACATTATTAAGGATGTGAACGTAAAGTGTAAAGAATTGTTCCATTAAAGTTGGGACTTTTCAGTAGTGATGACAAGGGATAGAAACATATTCATGGTAAGATACATTGTATCACATAACACAACTAATTATATCAAGTGCCAAACATTATTTGTGTTCTTTGTGTTATGTTGTTGATCATTCAAGGATTTGTTCAGGAAAATCCATAATTTGTAAGTAGGATTGATCTTTCTGTATATTTTTGGTTTAATTTTAGAAAAGATATGGGTTTATTTTTTCTACCCATAAATCATGGATATCAGTTTTATGCTTCAGGTGTTTGTGAAAAAGTCGTATGGTTGGGTTTTCCATCTATGCATTCAGATAGGAACAAAGGAACAACATGCAACGGCGAGCAACAAAGCATGCTTTGCTGTTCGAAACAAATTATCCATGTTTATATGGCGAGGTACATACAACACAATGTAGTCTCATGTTCTGTTAGTTCAGCGTCTACAGACCTTTCAGTTAAGTTGTCAACCATTTTTATTGAATTGATTTAACAAATGGGCCAAGAGTTGGATTACGCAGTAAGAAAACTAATTAAGATTATCTTCTTCCATAATGTGTTACATTTCTGTGTTGATTAGTCGAACCTATTAACAGTTATCGTGTTTTCACTGGGTTATTTGTTTGGTGTCCATGTGATTGATGGATATGGGTTAGGCGTTGACGACGTTGTGATTATAATGGATGGTAAAGAAACATTTAATACTGATGCACAAGTGAGTTATTTGCTCGACAAGGTAGACACTAATTGTATGCTCAAGGCATCCGTTTTGCCATTCAGCAACGGAAAATTATGGCATGTTTTTAATATGCATCAAAGTTTGACGCAGAGTACAAAAACTGCATCTATAGCAGTCGAGTGCCGAAGGATTTAAGTCAGTTTGGGAGGTGCTTCTTTTGAAGTAAAACTTATAAAGATAACAAGAGGTTGAATCGGTTATACAATCATCGTGATTGGGTACGTATATCTTTATCTGCAGGATACGTTCTTCTTCGGTGGGATGACTACAACACACGGGTGTAAGGGCATATTTCAATAAGTTTATGAATGGGGGAGCACCCTTCAATCTTCTCTCTATTATTGCCATCTCATAGTGAGCAAATGACGCCTGAGGAACGTACAAAATCGATAGAAATACGTACAGAGTGTTAGCATTAACTTCAAAATGATTCTTTGCTTTCTTTATGAAATTTCATGAAAGAGACTAGATGTCATAAGTTAGCACTACAAATTTACTTTGATTATGTGTCATCTTTTTAGATCATACGGATGGTTGGAGTATTTCAGTTTAGAACCAGAACTAGAATACAGATGGTTGGAAAAACATGGCGTTTGAGTAGAAACATTATCATGCCCACTTGCTTTGGATTTTATTTTATTTTCCCTCATGAATCAAATCACGCTTGAATAAATTTCCAAAATATCATAATTTTTTATCCTAATTTCAAAGTAACCCTAATTAATCTATTTCCATCCCTTCATATTGGGTGACAAACTGTTTTGAAGAAATTTTGAGTCTTTCGGGATCTGTAAGAAGCGGGAACTAAGGAACACATAAATTTTAATGCATGCCGGTACATTTTATAACATTTGGTGAAATTCTTCATGGACGGACACAAGAGTACGGGATATATATGGTTTTGACTTCAAAGTTCAGATTCGTCGTTAACCATGCGTAACCAACAGAACCCAATTTTATGACCCTAGCCCGTGCATTTGCGCGGGCCTGAAAAGACCTTGTAAAACAATAAAACAATAAAACTCAATTTTCCACAACTTGTATTGTCTTGATTTCATAAACTTCATCAATTCTCATCCTATTTTCTTTTTCTTCGTTGCATATAAACCTTGGACTATTTCAACTTTTCTTCAAATATTCTGATGATGCTCCACTTGCTGACAACGATGTGTTTCTATGAATCTGTTGATGATGTTGAGAGGGAGAGAGTGATGCTAACTGCAAATCGAACTACAAGCAGGAGTTTTCATCTTTAAACGTCACCCTCATGATTTACAAAATTAGCACTCAAGAGATCAAAAATAGTCTTTGAAAGTGGTGCGAAGTTGGGTAGCTCACCATTCCTACCGGAATTGACGTGCGGTGACACACACTCAAACAGATTTTTTAGAAAGT
The DNA here is from genome assembly GCA_023531295.1 of Papaver armeniacum. Lineage (NCBI taxonomy): Eukaryota > Viridiplantae > Streptophyta > Magnoliopsida > Ranunculales > Papaveraceae > Papaver > Papaver armeniacum. The sequence goes on along the minus strand of JAJJWW010009340.1, from coordinate 43,428 downwards.
CACAAAAATTGAAGGTTGGTGCCTCGCTAGATGTAAAAATGGGTAGTCTCCACTATGGGTGATCACAATTCTACTGCGAATATCTATACAACACCTAATTCGCCCTCCGGTATGGTTAAATCCAACTTTAACGCTCTAATCAACTAAGAAACCCGATTGTGTTCTCCAAGTACTTCAAGTTCTGTTATTTCGGTCAGACTCTCTATGTAAACATAGCTAGAAGCATGCTAGTGACTCTAAGATCTCTAAAAGTTGGAGGTTTTTATGTACATATTTACAAAGAGTTTTGAATTTTTGAAATTTTTGATTTTTTTGATTTTTGATTTTTGATTTTTTTTTGATGAAAAGACTAAAAACTCTATATGCAAATGCACCCCAAACCTAAATCAAACATTGTCCTCCAATGTGTCAATGATGATAATAATTTAAAATAGTCACATACCAAGAGAACTATGTTGAGTAGAGAAAAGGGAAGAGATTACCTATGTCGGCGAAAGCAAGGTTAGAGCTTCATTAGTCAAGGCTAGAATCCAACATTCTCAGCTGAGATCTTATTGGATTAACACAATAGAAAGAAGACTCAACCGATTCAAGATATAAAATTTAACAAGCCCTACTGGATTATATACAAGGAAAATTCACCATATACCAACAATCTAAAGAGTTGAGGATCAACCCCAAAGACGATATGCGGAAACATCAACAAACCACACAAATATAACATGAGAGTGCAAGTAAGACTCCATATGTGAACGAGTTACCCCCAAACCTAAACTTGTCAATAGATGTGTTTTTTTAGCACAAAATCTTGCATTTTAAAGGTACATCATGCACAAGGTCTAATTCAAAATGAGTTTTGTTAAGAATAGCGAGATATACACATTCCAACCGTGGCTCCTTAAAGGTGTTATACTTTGATGCAAAATAGTCCAAGAGGACTTGGGAAGCACAAAGTTCTAGGCCTAGATTAGGAACTCTCAGAATAGTTGGTTTAGGTGCAAGACCCTCAGATTGTGACATAGGCAGGCAGTTGGGCATGTCTAAGTTGTTCACATGTGTGAGATCAAGAGTACCATTATCACTTACATCAATATCCCCCAAGTCATCTACATCATTTTCAGTGAATAATTGTTCAAACCCCAATTCAGCATCACATGTATGTATGGATTGAATATTAGAAGAAACATCATTCATAAGGTTCACAGTAGAGAAGCTTAATGTTTCTGAACCCAAAGGTCCCACCATATTTTCAAAGATACACATGCTCTTTCTAACATATCATACTCATCATCCGAGTAATATGCATACTCATCCCTATTAACAACATTGGTGTTTTCGGTCAACTCATTTTCCTCTAGGTGAGGTTCATATTCAACATTAGTGGATTGACTAAGGGCATACTCCTTTCTACATTTTGTAAATGACTAAACATTCATCCTTAAGAACGTGTTAAAACATTCAATTGAAGGGGAGTTTTCAATAGTGGGTATCCTTGTTTCGGGGTAGTCATAACATGGTTGTGCACAAGGTTCACTACAAAAGGAAATTCAGACATGTTGCTATATGGATGATCATGCATTGCTTTCAATTCAAACCTAGCATTGTTTTGCTCTCTATGAGTTTGATATTCTCCATTATCGATTGCATACAATGGTTCATTGGAGGACACAATTGTTCAACCTCCCATGGCGGTTGATGACATGTGGAATAATGATTAGGTATGTGAAGTCAAGCTCATGACCTGAGAAGGTTCATAATACTCCCTAAAGTCATTGACATCATGGTCTCATGGGGTTCATATTGTGAAGCATGCCCATAAGCAAGCTCTCTAATTGACCTATGTGATGATTCTTCATCTCTACCTGCCGATCCAAAATCCTATCATGCCAGGGGCAATCAATTTAACTCATAAAGAAACACCCATAGCCTAGCACATATCAAGCATTTATAGCATTCAAACAACCAATGATTTTAACACGAGAGAAACACAAACTCACACGAATAAAACACCTAGTTCTTAGAATCAAGCATACAGAGTGCTTGTTGCTACCGTAAGTGCACAAGAGAAAGCAGAAATTGTGTATGGTGCATGTAAATGATCGGGTTATGCTCACTCGGATGCAACTCATCTTATGCTCACAAAACTCTGTGGAGTGTGTTTGTAAGCGGTGACTATTATTCAATGATGCACAGATCAATGGCAGATGCTATAGCAGATTTAATAATTTCAACACTTTACAAAATATTTGGGATGCTTTCTGAGTGTCAACTGGTTCAGTTGACCTCAGTCTTCACAGGTTAAGCATCAGAGATTATCACTAATATTTGCATGGCATTCAAAGCGTCATAGAGTCAACAGTTCAGCATAATGTAGATACAACATATCGAAAGCTACTCGGATATAAAAATTTAGCACTCTCACAAAGACACTTGATCCGAGACAGAGTGTCAACGGGGTTGGTTGATGCTCTAATTTTCCACAGATTATGTTCGGGGGCATGGCGAGATTACGAGGCTCGACAAAATCGTCAAGTAAACATGCTATTCGGAGATCACGAGATCATGGTTTTGCACCTGACTTTGAATTCCATTTGAAATTTAAGTTAAGTTAGAATGATAGAACATCGACTAGCATGTTGGGCTTACTTAAAATCTCGGGGCTACGTGACTAAACCTTATGTTGCGGGAGAAACAAACACTTCATTCTTGAACCAAGAATGATAGGCCGAAGTTACTCGAATGTCACAGAATATGAACAATGGTACAGGCGGATGAAGTCAACGGGGTCACTTGACAGTATCAACGGAGTTTAGTTGATGACAACAAGTGCATTGACCCCAATTTTCACAGATTTGTGCACCAAAAATTGCAATGCGAAAGCTCAACGGGGTCAGTTGATGTCAACCAAACCATTGATATCAAGTGAGTATGGTTGGGTATGCAACACAAGTGGTTATGCAAGTATGTCACGAATTCCACAAGCTTGTCACGGAATAGAGCATGCAATGTGCGGGTGATGGTGTCAACTAAGTAAGTTGATGTCACTAGGGCTTGTAGCAAACTTGGCTAACCAAGTTCTTTGCCAAACTCAACAGCTACAGGACCGGAGCTAGGCGAGAGTATGTTGAAGCCTGGGGGTTAAAGTGAAAAGGCAACTAGTTTAGTTGACTCCACTTTTCACAAAGCTATGCTCAAGTCACACAAACACAAAGCCCAGATTTATCACGGTGGTGATTGCTTAGCAAGGTAACTAGTGCATTATGCAAGCATGGTTCACGTATTCAAAGTCTAGTTTTGACAAGTGCAAACAGATTCAAGGTGATATATGGATCAAGGTGATAGCATGGAATCATTCATATGCATACCAACAATTTCATGAACTGATCAAGGTTTTGCAAGTCTCAAATTAATCATGCAGGCATGGTTCACATACACATATTCATCACACCTGAAAGCGAGTTAGAAAACGATACCACCGATAAATATCGGGTTTAGGCAATTCCACACTTTGTCTGCGCGCCGTTTCCTTCTCCTCCTTGGGCTTATGCTCCGACTTTTGCAAGACAGTACTGTTAGCTTCAACAAAGAGGTTTAGTTCTGCTGGTTGAGTGGAAGGAGTGATAATGCAAGTGCACTAATGTCGGAATTACGGATCAGAGTATGTGAATGCAGTGTAGCTCATGCAACAAATGTTTGACACAAGGGGAGAAGCTCAGCAGACTCATGTTGAATCGTGATATGCGAAAATGCTTTGATGATACGGGATTATGCGAGTAAATAATGAAGATGAAGTATAGAGCACTGAATGGAATAGCTAAGGTGCCTTTGGATGCACCAAATGCTAATTTTTAAAAACATGTGGATTGCACTAAGTCACGTAAAGTCATTATACTAAAAAGAAACTATCCTAACCGAAAGAAGTTATACTAACAATGCAAGACTAAAATGCAATGTACACAGATAGATGTTTAACAACTAAATTACACTAATAATGACTAAAAACACAATCAAAAGCATATATATATATACAGGGGAAAATGAAAAGCTGTGATGCTTATTTGGACTGACAAGGGGGGGTTGACACAATATGCTTGATAGATCACATGATGATGATGCTTCCCAACTAGAAGTGATCTGACAAATTCAATTGCACAAAATACTTAAACTATGGATTGCAGACAACTCACACTAGGTATGATATAAGACAATGATGCAGTGTATGAGAATGATATGAATGAAATTTTAAAATTATAGCAACGTATACAGAATTTAATCTATCATAAAGAGAGAAATCTAAAACTAGTGGAACCTACAATGGTGCAAATTAAACTACAAAATGCAACTGAATCACAAGAATGGTGTATGACACAGGACAAAGGAGCAACTGAGAGAGAACTATGTTACAGAGAATGAACTAACTGAAAATGAAAAGTTGCAGTTAATAGTAACTCTAAAATGCAGATTATGGATGTTATATGCTTATCTTACAGATGCCGTATGCTACTATAAAACTAAGAAAGTTAAAACAGAAATCTAGAATACAAAATGCAACTAACTACGATGTAGTCGGAATAACATGGATCTAACAAGAATGATGCACTTATAGACATGATGCGAAGTAAAAGAGCTAAGATGACATATAGACTCATTGAATGGATTTTTTACGGGATGACAAAGAACATGAGCTATAATAGACTAGTACTAGGATAATACAAAGTAACCAACCGAAATGAAAAGGCGAAAAGGCACTAGTATATATGAAAGGCTACAACGATATTTACGAGACTAAGATGCATGATTTAATGCTCTAAGATAACAAAAAACTTTACATAGTCACTATCTAGACTACAAGATGCACTTAGGTATAACTTAAATAAATTGAAACTAGTTTTAACTAACAAGAAATAGGTATGTCAAGATACTGATGCATGTAACTAACTTAACAAAAAGACAGAAACAATGCAGGTATGTGACTGAAAATAATAACTGAACTACAGGAACATATAATAAAGATGCACTTAAAAATCCTAGATGCAAAGATGGTTTTAACTATGAAAGCTATTAGATGATGCAGGTGACATATAATGATTCAGATGACTGATAAATTAAAATTACAACTAATACTAACAAAAGGATGAAAGTAATCTAACACATATATACAGGATTGAACTAAAATCAGTAAAGAGAAACAAGAGATACAATTACACTACTACCAAATCCGGCAATGGCAGCCAAAACTTGGTAGTCAAAAAGAGTTTTGCCTACGTGTTATACTGCAAGTGCACAGTGCCTATTGGAGGCGGGGAAAGTACAGTGTCGATCCACGAGAGAGATAGAGTGTGTACGGTTGATCTCAAGGCTTCCTAACTGATTTCTCACAGGAGAGTAACACAAATATTGGTTGTCGATACGACTAAATGGTTGTTGTGACTCTAATCTAAGGTAGCAATATGAGTAAGAGTGTTGTGTGAGTTGGGAAAGTTACTAGGATGGTCAATTCCACCCCCAATCCTAAGCTAAGGTAATGTAAAATCTCACTGTGTTCTTGTGCCTTCCCTTGAAGGCCTTAATTGGATGTTTGATTAGCTAAATCTCCTTGCTTACCCCTAGTATCAATGGTCTTCTTACAGTACCATTGATCACAGGTGAGGTTAGTTCACTAGCTAAATATAACCCTAAACATTATACATATCAAGAACAAAATGAGAATCCACTTACTTTCACATTGAATTAAAGGGTTTCATCTACACCCTAGCAATTTAACTTAGAACATAATTAAAACAATCAAAATACAATTTAAACTAAGCTTGGTGCACTGGCTAATCCAGGCATAAGTTTTACAAACACTGCTCATCCTCTATTTATACATGCAAACCCTAACTCACTTCAAATCGAAATTAAGTGAAGACCCTCTCACCCAAAATCATTAATCCGCTTGTCCCCTCATCAATTCGGCTTGCACTCCATTAAATCGTGTTGGAGAAAACCCTAACCTAATTCTTTCTATCTCAAACTTAGCTTCTATGGTGAAGAAGCTATGGAAGAGATAGAGAGAAACTAGGTGGAAGCGGCTATTGTTGTTGGTATCGTGGTGTTGGGGAAGAAGAAGGTGATGGTCAGCTCTCCGTATGGTCGGGAAGAAGAGAAATGGGTTTCTCCGAAACTGCCGGGCGAGAGAAAAGGGAAGTGAGAAATGGGGGAAGGTGTGTTTGGCTCAACGGGTAAGGTATAGGTGGTTTTGGTGTGGAGCGGGAGCAGTGATGGACGATGTGCATGGTGGAGCGACCGTTGGATCTAGGGGGACCCGATGCGTGGGTTGATGCGACCGTCGGATGTAAATGGATCAAATCTAACGACTCATATGGGACGGGCTTGGATCCGGGTTATGGGCCGGGTCTTGACCGGCTCAAGCCCATGTCTTGTAAATGGGTTGCTACTTGTTGGGTTGCAACCGATGCGCGCGGGCTTTGGCTCGCCTCCATAGACGCTCGTCTCCAATTTTCTGCTCTTTTGGCTCCTCAATTTCTCCGAGCTTTATTTACTACCTAAAAACACAAAATTAATTAGTACAAATATTTATTCTTGAAACAGGGAAAATAAGAATTTGGGATAATATCTCGATTTCACAGGCACAAAAGATGAGTTAAATGCCAATAAAAAGGTGTAGAAATATGCAACATTTGGCACTCATCAACTCCCGTGCAGTGCATTTGTTTAAGGTTTAGACTCATTTCTCATCCACACACCCCAAATTACCAAAATCGGAAGAAATAGTTTTCACCCATAAACAATCAAGACCACAATGGAGGTTAATCTCTCGGTTGTAAAGTCAATTTATTCGAAATCCGATTCAATTTTATCAATTTCAAAAGGGTAGATCTTAGAACCAATTCAATCAACAATTTATTTCAAGATGGTGGAACTCGTGTCCTGATCAAAGAATCAATTCTGATGGAGATAGTGTGGATAACACTCCCTGTCGATGTACCCGCTGGAGATACCGTGGTCAATACATCTCGTGGAGACGCTACTTCTATCACCAACGCTAGAAGAGCAGAGACATTCCAGTAGGTGTAACGCCTCCCATCACTCAGAGCCAGAGCAAATCATAATCCCCGGCATCTCCTCAAGTGTAACGCCTCTAGTGGTCACCAGAGCAACAACTTTCACTCCTTCATCAGGACGAGGAGCCGGAGGGACGAGAGGAGGACCACCATCCATTACCATTGCAGTCTTGCTAAGACTCAAACGGATATGGCCGCAACTCGGGAAAGAGGTACTCACTTTCCTTAAAACTTTAATCGAACGATTGCCACAAGATCACGGCAACCCTTGAGCCAACAAGGATGCCTTCAATACACCTAGAGCAAAGTGTTTCCACTCCTGACCCACATGAGTGAAGAAGCTCGTGTTTCTCCCGAACGCCCAAGGGAAATAGACCAGCCATCCAACTTCATCACACGTGAGGACCTGGAACGACTTCTCCAAAACCGAGGCAAAGGAAATATGATGGATGCACACCAACATCAGCCGTCGTACCCTCAATATGTGCAACGAATCCCTCTTCCAAGAGGATACACCTCTCCTCGCCTCCCTCTACGATGGCACCGGTAACGCTCGTGAACACATCTCGATTTTGGAATCCTTTGGGAGGCATGAGTACAATCATGTTCTCCGCCTCCAAAGAGTTCTCGAAGTCACTTACGGAAGGGCGTACACTTGGTACAACAACATCGCACCTAACAAAGATATCCAATTAGGCGCAGATGGCTTCGGTGCTTTCTAAGGAAGTATTACTCGTGATCCGAGCGGATCACCTTCTCGGATCTAGGAGAGTCTCTTAGCGAACAACGAGCATCCGAACGACTTCGTTAAGAGGTTCAACTCAAGCACTAGATTGTCATGATCCGAACGTCATCGAACGTCGCTTGGTGGAGCTGCGGCATCAACGGATGATACCCATATACCGCTTACTATAGAATTGGCTTTCAGACGTTCTCGAACTCCATGAAGGCACCGCAATCGTTCACCACAACTTCCCCAACGTTGCTAGAGAGAACCAGGTTTGTTCGAAACGAAGATCCACGTGAGAGTCGAGGAAGCAAAGCGCCTGCAAAACAAGCAATACAACACTGGTCCTTTTGTGAGCGTGGTAGGCGAATGAGAAAAAAGGAAACCTTCAACATCGGAACAACAACCCAAGCGTGCGGCTCCAGCACACACGACTTCTTCTCAAAAGGGAGCGGGTAAGACTCATGCACAAGACACCGAAGATACATGCTTCCCATTCCCCATGAGTGAAGTAGTGGAACTCTTGGAGGCATGGATTCAAGACGATGCCATCAAGCTGCCTCCTATCATACGTTCACCAACTGAGAAAGATATGGCAGATCCCAAATACGTCGCCGCTACCATAGGTTCGTTCACCATCCAACCAGAGACTGCAACAGGATGAAACAAATCTTCAGAGAAAAGATAGAGACGGGAGAACTCTAGCTTGGAAACGAAGGTATTCGTAGAGATCCTATTCCTATCAGGAACTGCATGATTTCGGGGATTCCGTTCGCAAGACTGTACAATCTATGATGAAACATTTATGCGAGATCTTGTACTTCTCCAAAGCACAACGTCAGGACATATTTGCAGCCCTCAACCGTGTGTTGTCTCAGGCGGCGCTTGTATTCGAAGAGGAAGCGGTCTCAAACCTCGGATTACTGGAAGATGCAAGCAATGGAAATTGGGGACTCTTAAACATTGCTCGTTTTAGGGATGTCGAGTTGGATAACACATTGATCGATACGACCTATGAATTCAACATCATCACCCTCCATACCTTAAAAGAAGCAAAGATTTCAAAACAGAGGTTACTGCAACCCAACTTGTGATTAAGAATCCGGAAAAGGAGAACTCGGAGATACATATGGATACATCGATCTTGAAGTAAAATTGGGTGATGCCTAAACACAAGCAAAGTTCTACATAGTCGGAGAACATCCGAACTACGACATGATCCTAGGCGCTCTTGGATACATGACGACAAGGCAACACTAGGAGTCTGTCCTCTACTGCTCCGATACCCGAAAGGATCTCCAACATGCCGTCTAGACCTAATGACCAGATATTGTCGCGCCACCGCAACTTGCCAACATGACACAACTTCCTGGAGAGAGGTTGTCAGCATACATTAAAAGGTTCCGGGCTCAAGTAAGTCTCATCGCGCAACCTTTTTTACAATCAACTGCTCCTCACTCTGATAAGTCCTGGGACTGGCTCCAACCAACAAACCAACCACGGCTAAGAGATGTGAATGGGAGGCTGGCCCTTCAAACAAGTTTGTCGAGCCTAGAAGCTATCTCGATCAAAGACGACGAGTCCAACAATTCCAAGGTCAGTGTCTAACGTCCAAACCCGTTTGGAATTGGAGGATCTAGTGACGAAGACAACCACATTCAAGGTTGGAAGAATTACGGTGAAAGTGGCTACCCCACCCCACTCACCCACCGAAAAGAGGATGAACCATGCACCTGGTGGCGGATGTCATCCTGGCGGCTCTACCGCCAAGCTCATCAGCGGCCCGACAAGCTAGAAGCGTAACAATTCACTCGCGATGGCTCCAGCCCTACCGTGCATTTAAAACGATGTGCTACCACTTTCCGGCGTCCTCCACACTTAAAAACAACTTGTCTACTTCCTCCAAATAGTGTTTCCTTTTACAATTTCACGTCATAATTGTAATTCTTCAGGAAAATGATTGCAATACTTGCATTCATAGTTAGGGTTTCAATTTTAAATTTTTAATTTAATTGAAGCATTATTTCCATCCGAGAACCTCTTTACCCCTAAAAACACAAAGTCCCGAGTCAGCCTAAATCAACCCACTAGAGAAAGGAAGGAAACCCTAAGCAAACATCTCACGAGAAGAAGGAAATAGAATGTATGCACAAAAGGAAGATGATTTGAGCCATTTACCCCAGCAAGACCAAGGAGATCTCACGTCAGGAGCACATACAGATGCAATCTTAACGAGGGGTTATGACATGAAACTTTATTCAAAGTAAGCAAACAGAAGAAAATATCTTGAACTCAGCCGCCACTGAGTACAAGAAAGATGTTCAAGAATTACGGGAATACACTTGAAAAGAGAAAAAGAAGCAAAGAGGTTTAGCTGTCAAGAAGAGCGACCGTGCCCGCACCATCGCTAGGTCCCGCTTCAACGCCATCACCGTTCTCCTCTCGGAGCCTCGCCTTCCGCTTCGCATGTTTTCGCAAAGAACACTCTCCGTCCCAATATTACTCTGGCAGGAGCAGCTTCCAAGTCTTCCCAAAGGCCACAAAGAACATTAGGGTTTGCACCGACTGCTTTCCAACACTCAGTCCGTCTCATGTCGTAGGTCAAATATTATCACACCGTCCTGGATTGGATAATCACGCCTATCTTCATCCGGAGGCGTTTATGCTCCATCCTCCGCCTCTTTAACCGCGCTGCGAATCTCTATGCCCTTGCCCTTACTGGTGCTCGCAACGCTTCCTCATGCCTCCATCGCTCTTCCATGTCGATCGCAGCTGAAAGGGCACATATGCATCCCCTGGCAATACGCAGGTGCAAAATGGACATCCCTGTATAGCACGACCGACTCACAAGTGGGAGGTCAATTTTAGCCATTACCTCTTCGTGCGCATTAGTTTCGGGTTTGTCAACTCAAAACTTTTTTCTGGAGAAGTTACAGAATGATCATCGCCCACTGCTTCCATGATAAGCTGCAAAGAAGTTAAGTTATGAGCACACAAAAATATATGTATCATCATCATCAACGGAATATCGGAGCAATACCCGAGATATAGAAGGAACGACTATGTGATGAGAAGAATCACTTGTAATTTTTCTTTATAATCTAGCAAGTTAACGTAATCTCGGGAGAAAATGAGTCTTTACTTGCCACCTATAAAGGCTACCGATTCGAGATAGCGATCAACGATGCTTATCGGATATATCCGAGGAAAGCTGCCGTGTAACGGGGGGAGTGCACCTAGTCCAATAAACGGGCCAAGCTCTGTCACAGATACGTGCGGGAGGAAACCAAAGCGACTCGCGCATCAAGTCATGCTTCCTTCACCATCCTAATCAGGACCGACCAGTTCTGGGACATTACCTGACGATGTCGACCTATTCGGTAAGTGTATATTCACTTTAGCTTGGTCATTTATGTATACAAACTTGTCACCATCTTATTCCTTGATACGTGTTGATCTCTGTACCTTGCATGACTATTAATATAGAGGCGGAATTCAGAACAATAATAGACGAAAACTAGAAAACATAACACACTAGAAACCAGTTTGAAGAAATATATCTTCTCTAGATTATGAACAAGAAAAACTATTACAATTCTATCTTTGTTACGCTCACAATCTCTCTAGGTAAATAACCTTAAAACTGTTTTTCTAAGCTTGCTTTTGCAATAATTAATTTCCTCACAACTTCTCTAGTATAGTTTGTATCACAAACCGCACTATCTGGATCTAGGTGTGTCTGTATCTCAAACCACATACAAGATGTCTTAGCGATGAGCTAAACATCTCTATTTATAGCTTTGACGGTTTCCCAAAAACCTTCTAGGAATCTATTTCCTTATCAAGGAGTAATTCCTTTTCTAGGTATATTTCCTTTTCTAGGAATATTCCTTATCTAGGAATAATTCCTTTTCTAAGTATATATTTCCTTATCTAGAAATATTACATTGTCTCGGAAATATTCCTTTTCTAGGTATATTTCCTTATCTAGGAATATTACCTTATCTAAGAATCTTGCCTAAAAATCGAGTATTCCTTCCTTAAATTACAATTTTATCCTCAATCCTTCTTGATCACTAGTTCCTGGAGAGAGGAAGATACACATGTATCATGCCTACCCCACAATAGCGTAACCATTATGCGCTCAGGGCAGGGACTTAATGTTGATGGTGGATTTTCATTTAAGGCTAAAATTGTGAAATCCAAAATTATGCGCTAACATCTTGTAAAAGATAAAGCCATTAATAAGTGATGAATACTTCTTCACTTTACTAATTCACCTAGGATTGAGCATGTGGCAACAATCCCAGTATTTTGTGAATTAAACACACGAAATTCATCCAAAGTTGGAGCATGTGGCAAAATCCCATATACCATCGTGAATTTACTGACATTATTAATTAATGCATGACCAGCCTTGTATTTCTGTACTCATTATTGGTGCGGCATGACCGAGTGTTGTTCTCGTGAGCAACACGAACCTCAAGCATTAATAATGAAGCATTTACGAAATACCTGTACATGTCAGTAACTCTCTGTGTTATACTAGCCCGATTGAGCATACATCTCTCGGTGTGTTATAATAGCCCGATTGAGCATATTTGAACTGGACTGTCCATATTGGCCTCGGAAACGATCACGACCATCCAACTTCACCAAGCATGGTTGGATGGATTAGATCGAATCCATGACCCCAAGCGTATTGGAATATTCACTACCGCCCAACGCGGGGCCCGCATGGTCGGCCTCCCCAAAAAGGGTGGAATAGCTTGCCAAACCCAAGCCAAAGCAAAAGTATGGACGAAAAACCTAAATTAGAGTTTGCGGCGCATTACATGTCGCAAAGTCTCAACCATCCATCTTCGCAGGCATAGATGGAGGGTGTAAGGGCCCATAACATGTCAACACGCTCACTGTAAGCCCGCCCACACACATGACTGATCGTTCAGGACCAACCATGGATAGTCGTTCCAGATTGTACGCCCAAAGTTGGCATGCCGCACGGCTGACGAAACCCTAATTAGGGTTTGCATTGATCGCAAAAGTCCATTTTCTCCGATCGAATGGAGGGTTTAGGAGTCGACGAGCAGGTCCGGTGAGCATCAATATGATCACCGTGGACCCATCTATCTCCATGCCCGATAGGCCAAGGCATACCATGCCTAGTCGTTCCACCGCACGCCCAAACTAGCGTGGTCACACTTCCCAATCGCAAACTGATCTCGACCACTTAACTTCGCCGGACGAATTAAGTGGCTTAGATCACGTTCCTATGGGAAAGTAAGGTATAGGCATGAACACCATCCTGCCACCTACACGCCGAACCAATAGGCCAGGACCGACCAAGCTTGGTAGTCCCGAAACCCGCGCCTGAAGAAGGCATGACGCGTGACATTTGCGACACCAAACTTCCGTTGTAAATCAATCGACCACCGCTCCTCTTGCTTAGGACAAATTGAGCGGTGCAGATCACACTTTCACGGGATAATGAGATATGGGCATGTATACCGGCATTCCGTCTACACGCATGCCCGATCGGCCATGCCAAAATCGTGTCCCAAGCTTGGATTCGACCAAGTTGAAAGTGGTGCTTGCGCACCTCTTCTAAAATCCTAATTCCACCAACTACCGCAGATGAGTGTCTCAAATATCATATCGTCCGTCCAACTTCACCGGCTTGGTTATACAGCCTGTCGAGGAGTTAATTGGTCGGTGAGGCGTCATGAAGATCACCACTCGTCACTCTACCACACCATGTGGTCGGCCCGAGGAGGACTTGCTTACGCAACCTCCAAACCATCACATGAAGTAGGCTGGACATGAGGCTATTTTGAGACGCTCAAACAAATGATGCTTCATGCATGCTTTAATATAATCGATGCAAAGATTTGCATAGAATACACACGATACTTCATAAGTATCGACTTCCTAAATAACTTAGTTATTTAATCTAGCATTACATGCTACTTTCGTGGGTCCCACGATCCACACACTCGAGACATCAATCATGTCACAAACTGGGGGATACATACCGGGTATTGGTGCGGCAGTTTTACAGCGTCTGTGCTGCCTGGCGCCATCACAAGAACGTGTCGAAGTCATGGACGGTTAGTGATGATGGGAGAGTGGGCAAGAAGACCGTCGTGACACCAACACACGACTCCACTACTCCATCACTCCACTTTCTCCACTTCCCACGAGATACGAGGGTTAGGCTTAAATACTTGTATAAATAGGTTCTCCTCCCTATTTTCCAAAAGAGGAACAAGGCAAGACAAGACAACAGAGGCAAGTGTTGATACAATCGTATTCAAACACCGGAACTGATAGCTTACATCCCTGCAAGCCGATTCAGCTTTCTGATACAAGTCATACATAGCCAACACCTTCACAATCTCAACACCTTCTTCTCTTCCCTCCCTAAAATCAACCCCATTCCTTCTCTTTGTGACCGGAACAAGTCCTGGAACTGGTCATTTCTTGGTTTAGCCGGATTTGCACATTGATTTCTCGAATCTGCAGCACTCCGTGCAGTGCATTTGTTTAAGGTTTAAACTCATTTCTCATCCACACACCCCAAATTACCAAAACCGGCAGAAATAGTTTTCACCCAGAAACAGTCACATCGAACTTAATGCCTAGGTGATGCTATTTGGAATGGGACGGCATAATGGCCCTTGCCAAATTAGGGTTTGGCATGTCAAAACCCTAGGTGGCGTACGCAGCTATGTGGCGCGGCACGACGATATCTTGGATAATACTGCCTTAGACGTTTTGATCAAAGAAACTATGGCAAGGCCATAACATGCGGATGTCCATGGATGATCATGTGTGATCATAATATGGCGCAAGCGCCATTCTTTAGGGTCTCCTGGGTCCCACATGGATTGTGACATGTTATGAGCCCAGAGTGGCATAATTAGGCCGTGACTAGAAAATAAGGTTTCCCTTTGATTTGACCAAGGACATTAAAACAAGAACCCTATTTGGATCAGGATATCTTGGTTAAAATATGACTCCATTAATGATGAGGAGATTATGAGCCAAATTGGACTCTTTTTAGGGCATTGATTAACTATAAAATCATCTTGGCCATGCTAGGATTTAGACATGGGTTTCCAGGATCTTAATACATCATACAGGGATTTGTTATGGCAAGGGCCATGAACAAAGAGTGAGGTAGCACGCGGCTGCGCTGTTATGGCACATTGGCATATTGCGGCCGCGGAATGGCCTGTCAATTGACATACTGGCGCGATTTGACCGGATGGATAGCTAACTGGCATGGCGCCTGTGATGATCACTAGGCACGGTTTGGGATGGTTTGTAGGCGATCCCAACACTTTGGCGCAAACAGCAGCAACGATGTTGGCACGTTGCTTGCGGTGGCATGGTGATGCCTATTTGGGCACATTAGGGAGCAGCTTGATCGCTGTCGTATGCGTAAAAAATAATTTCACTTTCCTAAAGTATATGATAAGAAAGAGTTCGTTTCCACAGAGAGGCGATTGTAGTTATTACGTATTCAATTTCTTAAAGTAACCAATTGGGGGGATTTCTTTTTATGTAAGCAATAAAAGCAAATTAAAAGCAAAGTAAATTGTAGAAAATAATCAGAGAGAGAGATATTGGTCAAGGAATTCATCTTCAATCTTAGACATGTGCTTGCATATATGATTAGAATTACGATTTAATCTCTTATATTATCAAAAGCCTAGAGAATCAAGAGAGCAAGATAATCTATTAATTTCCTAAGTTCATCAACACACACATTAGAGTCACGTATGTGAATTCTACCTAAAGAATAACCCAACGCCTTGCTAATTAAGTTCAATTCCTAGGAGCATTAAGTTTCAGAAATAGGCTAATCAATGCAATTGTCATGCGTTGCACATAACAATTCGGACAATGGTCAAACTCTACATATGATTACGAGAGTGTATCACTACAAACCGTAAACATATTATGCTACTCGTATTCAGGGTTATCGCTTGATGAAAAACCCTAAAATAGCTATGGACTAGGATGCACGTTCAATTAATTGGCCACTTAACTAATCAAACATCATAATCCTATCACAATACATCAATCATGTGATCATAAAAACAGTAGAGAATTGAACGATAATCAAGAGAGAAAACTAATACATAAAGCAAACACAAGTTTTAGAAATAGGACTACATCCTTAACCAATAATATAGAATTAGCTACTCATAGATATGGAGTTCATCACAAAAATATAAGTTGAATAAAGAAGAAGAAGATGAACAAAAGCAAACCCTAGTTGCGTAAACAAAAGCGGCTCTCCAAGTTCCCCAAGAATAAAACGTATCTCAAAAAGTTGTAGAATTCTTCTTTTTATAGTTTTTCCTCTCTTCCAAAATTAGGTCAAGTCTCAAAGTCCATTAGATGAAAATCCACCAGGCCCATAAGAGAGAGAAACCCATGTAGAAAATATGTCCAAAAAGTCGTCGCCGGAAAACTGGTATTGTGGCCGGAAATCGGCCGGAGAGGTGACCGGAAATCGGTTCCGGTGACCGGCAAAGTCCACCCGGTCACCGGTCAACTGGGTCAACTCGGTTAGACCAACCGAGTTAGCACACTGAGTCGAACCGGGTCAATCACCACCGAGTCAGGTGAGTCAGGGTCTGAATCATCTTCTTACTCACCGGATGGGGCGAGTGGCCAAGGCCAATGCACCGGCCTCGAGTCCACACACAACCCTTGTGCTTCATCATTTTAAACTCCAGGCATCATGGCCATGGGCTACCAATTGCATCACTATTTCTCTTGCCTCGGCTACACAACTTCACCACTACAAAGACCAAAGACTTTGTAATTCAAGTACCAACATTAAATCCATTTCAGATCTCACCATTCAACAATAAAGACCATTATCATTCTCGCCATCTGACTGCAATACCAATGCCTTCAAAACCATCAACACAGCTCCATTGCTGCAAAGCCTAACCTGAGTACCACCAATAGCTGCTCATTCATCCACACAACAATAACCATTTCCATTTCAACTTCACCTTCCTGCCAAGCATGAGCAATCCCTAACATGACTTCACTGTAACCATTATCTCCACATGCATTCACCAATTTAAGCTCAAGACCATAACTGCATCAATCCAGGCTTCCTTCTAAACTTCCTAGCATACATCTAAATGCTCATTTCAGCTCCAACCACTTGCAATCCAACTCCAGGCAACAGTGCCCAGCTCTGTAGCTCTACTATCTCAGCCCTGCACTTACAACTGCAACACAAACTCACAACACCAGCTCCATTGGCAGCTTCACCACTTCCTTCATCATCTGAGCCCATGAAAATCACCAGCAACAGCTTTGAGTCATCTCCCTGTCTCATTGCAGTTGCACCCTAACATCCATCTACTTGAGCAACACCATCACCTGCAGTTTCACAAGATCGACTAACTCCATTTGCTAAATCTCAGCCGCAATGAGACGATGCCAGACCTTCATAATCCATTCTATCATTGCCTGGAACTCAACCATGGCTTGCAATTGCAGCTACAGCTCTGCAATGCCTCACATCCATTCAAATACTCCCATTATAGATGCATCACAACCTTGGAATTCTCCAGCTTCTAATGTAGTAGCAGGTTTTCCCACACTACACCCCTTACTCGATTTTGCTTAATTAATCCATTGAAAGAAGTAAGATCAAGAACATTTATTGATTGAATCCATGAACGGTTTACACAGGAAAATAGAATTACACTTAGAAATTAAAACACTCCTCTACTTTCTCTCTCCTATTGACTTGCTTAACAATTCCCAAAAAGATCTCTCCTCTTACAGACTCATTTAGCCCTTTATATAGGGTAATACATAGTGGATGACAAAATAAGCTACCCCTTTATTTTCGGGAATGTCTCGCGAAGTGTCGCAGACGCACAAACATTCACTCTCGCGACACTTCTTATCCCTCGCCAGGTCTCACGTCTTCTTTATGTTTTGCCTGTCGTCATTCATTGCGTCGTTTATTTTAGCTCCTGCGACTCCTTCGCGATGCTGTCGTTTATTAATCCCGCGAACCTTGTTTGTTGCGATATTACGATCCTACATCTTGCCTCTTTTTCCTTGAATATCGCTTGACAAGCGATCTTTAAGGAAAAATCTATTGTGGTAGCGATCTTTGATTTTTGTTGATGAAGGAACGAGCAAAAGAATACTTTCCTTGAAAAGTACGTACTTGCCTCTATTCTTTTGCAAAGTTCCGAAGCTTCTTTGAGATATATATGAAGTATCGTCTCCTATCTCTCCTCATATTTCTCTTTTACACGGATTTTGATTATTAATGTCTTTTCTTGACACGTCTCTTTCAACCGCTTATTCTTGACCATTCATGTCTCTTCGCATTAAATGACCTCATTTTTCTCGAGGATCTTTTTCCCCTATATATAGTTTTCTTTTCCCCTCCTTTTCATCTTTTAGTTTCTCTCTGCAACTTTTCTTTGACTCTCTCCTTCCGCAATTTGCGCTCCTGCTACTGCAAATCTTTTCTTCGTCCTTTCTAGCACCGATCCTAACCTTTAACATCCCATCCATTCCCATACTGATAATGGCTTCCATTAGTCGTGCATACAAAGCTTCTTTTGATGAAGTTCAACAGAAGTTGCTCGAAAAGGGTTTTACTCTATCAACCATTCCTGATCAAGAACCTTCATCTATCCTTTTCTGCAAAGTTGTTTTCGATCATCAATGTGATGATCAAAAATTATAGTCTCGCTAGGTCGCCTTCTCGCAGACTTCCCATTCCCTTATACAATCCCGAGATGCCCTTATTTTATGAAATCTTGGCCCATGAAAAATTCTCTCGGCTGTTTATCAATTATGTGGCGATTGCATTCGCCTAATGCTTGAGTGCGCGAACCGTGGTGTGGCAAAGGATCTTTATACCCTAATACTTGTTAGAAACCCCGAATTCGCAGACTTGGAAATAGATGTTTGAGAAATACACCAGAGAGAACTTTTTGAAAATTATTCAGTGATAAAGATGAGGAATGTGAAATCTCATTTGGGGCATTCGCCTGAAAAAGAAGGATAATGTCCCCGAGGATAAATTACTCATGCAAGATATTGACCGGCACCCGGCAATAATACTTCTCCTCGCCACTCCAAGGATGAGAAGTGGTGGGTTGTACCCTTGATTTTAAACGGCCCTTACATCGCGGGTTCGCATATTCTTCCTGCGAATCTCGGCAGGGTATCATCCTTGGGAATTCAAATGGCCTGATAGGGCAAAAGAGGTATGTTTTCTCGCTTTCAAATCTTGCTTTCGCAATTTTCTTTTTATATTTGCTTGAGTTTGTGTTATTTTTCAGATCTCCAAATTGGGAAGAAAATACAAGGATAATCCATTGGAGAGTACCCTGACGATACTTCGATCGCTTATGGATGAAGTAAGAAACATTTCCTTTGTTATTTGAAACAATATTGTTGCCTCTGTTTCTTATCTTTAACTGTATGCGAAGGTTGGAGTTGAAGAAGCTATAGCCGCGAAGACTAAAAGTAAGGGTAAAACCGTCGTTCACAAAGATAAATCTTCTGCTCCATTGGCTAAGAAGCGAAAGGTCCAATCTTCTTCTCGCCTTAGCTCAAGCTCTGAATCTTCTGACGAGGATAACCATGACTCGAATCCTTCTCTCGCCAAGAAGATTCCGTCGACCAGTTCTTCTATGGATCAGTTATCTAGCATCTTCTCAGACTCTTTCCAAGGAATGGGAGATGCTCTCCTAGCTTCTCTTTGCGGGGCTCTCGCAAACGTGCGTAATGCTACTTTATTAGAGGGCAATAATTCTTTCAATGGAGCCTCTAGAATTGTGTCTCCTGACTTCTTGAATGCAATTGGATCTTTGGTACGTATGCAGTCATATTTCCCTGTTAATTTTAAATTTTTAAATATATATATATATTAATGATTTTTCTATCTTCTTTTATAGGTTGGAAGAACTTCTTTTGTAGTTGCCTCCCGTATCTCGAGAGAAGACGCAACAATCTTGAAAAGAAGAATTCGCACTGAGCAAGAAGATTCAAGAATTAGAGATCGAAGTCAAAGGCTATCTCGCAATAAAGACGAGAGAATTCAAAAGTTAAATACCGAACTTGACTCTCAAAGGGATAGGGTGTCCACTCTTCAGAACGCTAATCAAGAACTTTATGGTATAAGATTTTTCCTCTTTTATTATTTCTATCTTATCGGTCGCATATTGCTACCTAACTTATTACCTTCGCAGATGTATATAATCTCTCCGATGAGGCTATTCTTCTCCATACATTTCTGAACCTATGGATAATGACCTTCTTCTCGCTCACCTTAATCAATCTCTAAGTAGTTCCTCAAATAAAACTAACCTCCTTTCATTAAAGGATCTTCAATCCAAATATCATCTCTTAGAGATCGAACACGATCTAGTTTGAATTTAACCAATCGCTTTAAACGAATGTACCTTGATTCCGAGAAGAAAATCAAGATTTTAAGGAAGAAAATTAGTGATCTCATAGATGAGAACGATCGCATTACTAACAGAGGTGCACAAAGCGTTAGCGAATTCCACAAATCTCTTCTCGGTTGTGCAAGTTGAACGAGATGAACTCCTTCATCGTAATACCATGCTTAAGCGGCGAGAAGAGCAAGTTCGTTCTCTTCTTGTTATTAATAGTGATGATGAATTCGCCTGGGCTGCGAAAGTTTTAGATAATGCCAGAAATAACCTAGGTGTTGATGTTAGTCTTCATGCCGAGCATACTTCCTTGATTAAAGATATGATATCTAATAGAGAAGGTTACTTATTATACCTTACTGCTTCTTACTTCTGTAGTATTGCTTGTAAATTATTAACTTGTTGTTACTTATTTTTGTGTGGTCTTCCGAGTTAGACCTCCCTAATTAGAGGTCTTCCCCTGCCACCTTTCATTGCGACAAAATCGCAGGACGTCTTTACACTTGCATGTAAAGACCCATTGATCTTGCCTTATCATTTTCCAAGTATTTTTGCCTCTCTGCGAGGATGTTTTAGTTGCGACAATATGACAGGCCTAGATATCCTTGCGAACATAAAGCCCCATGACATTGCATGGCCGTGCGACGAAATCGCAGACGTCCGTACACTTTCGTGTAAAGACCCATTGATCTCGCCTTACCCTCGCGTTAGTATTATTGCCTCTGCAGGATCATTGCACAAATATGACGAGCCTAAATTTTCTTGCGAAAACATAGCCTTATGACATTTGCGTCTGTTTTGACACTCCCCTATTGGAGAGCGTCGCCCTTATCATCTCCCGGTTGCCCCTTCAAGGAGGCGAAACATCGGCCATACAAGACTAGGTCCTCCCATCCTGTCTTAACAACAACTATTGTTTTCGCAGCCTCTTATCCCTTATACCTATATGGTTTATGGTTACGAGACTGCACCCTAAGTGGAGTTTTCTTCAAGCGAGTGCAACATATGCCAAGACTTGCCAAGAATGGCCAGGGTAGGTTCATCCATCCCGGCACTCCGGCTCAACCGTGTACTCCGGAGCCTTGAGCATACACTGACTCCTAAGAAGAGACCCTCGGTCGCCCAACCAGGGTATAACCTACATATATAGTTGGGAATCCAAGGTATCTCCCCCGGATAGGCTTTCATGGGCCCCAAATTTCCATGACTCAGGCTTCAGGAGCGGTGTAACCTTCCCCCTGAGCCATGTCGAGAGATACCCCCTTATATGACGCACTTTAGGTCTTACATTTGCCTCTTACGAAATGTTATTCGCGAACTAGGGTGTACGCCATAAAGGTTCGTCCCATTCTTTTACTCATTCATATTTGTTAAATCATTCAATCATTCATGTTTCATTATTTGCTGATATTTGTTTACGAAGTATTCGCACAATTTGTTTCATTTGTTGTATTTTCATTTTTCTTTCTTAACTCGAATTCCCATATACTCTGTGTCATGAGATTCTCGCACATCATTACTTCAATTGCTGCTTTTTCTCTTGTTTTTGTTGATTATTCACTTCTTATGCCTTTTGTTCCTCATATCTTTTGCTCCTCTATTATCATAATATTCGCCTATCTCTAGATATTCACCTCGCGAGGTATGTTCAGTCCTTACTTCTATAGCATTCACCATCAGTTTTTCTTTTCTCTGCTCATCTCTCACATGTTGCTTCCATCCTTTTCTTTTGGTATTTCTTTCTTCGCAGCTATCTACATCGACCTCATGACATTGTTGCGACTCCTTCCAATCTCCTTGTATGATACCAATACCATTTGGATGTGGAAATTTTATACATTGATGATATGTTGATGCGATTCCCAAGATTTCATGAAGCCATGGCCTCCCAATCAGCGCATTATAGGGAGATTCCACGTCAACCACACAGAATAAAATATCGATTTGATAATCCTTGTAGAGGTATTCTCATGTGAACCTCTCCCCTTGGTTTGTTTGCAGTGCCATTAAAGCCATATATCTTGTATGTCGAGGGGATCAAATCCTCATCTTTTCCTCCCATCGTCTTGTAAGTATGGTAGAAAAGAATATTCACCGAACTTCCTGTGTCGATTAGAATTCGGTTGATCGCCCAAAGAAACTTCTCGCCTCATCATCTTCTCCATCCACTGGTTTCGGTTAATCTCTAGTTTCACAACCAACGGGCTATCATGTGTTTCTCTTCCTTTTGGCACTTCATCTGCAGAGAAAGAAATGGTCTTCAACTGCCACTTTTCTAATCGTTGTCGTTCTCGCTGGACTCATTATTTCTTTATCATTAGCATCTCTCGCAAAGACTCTACTGAGCACGTTGTCATGAAAATCTTCGATTGTGCGATAGGGTGGACGATAGAGTTGCAATTCAAATTTTTAGCTTTTGTTCCAACTTCTATAACAAATGTTTCCTTTCCTTTCGCCGACAATCGTGCCTGCATCTCGGGTGGTGGTGGTATTGTCCGGCCTGTTTCTTCTCCCTTTAGAAAGTGATTTAACTTCCCCGATCAATCATCCCGAGAATAATTTTCTTTATGTTTCTACAATCGTTTGTTTGATGCCCATGGGCGATGGTAAGAACAAAACTCATGACTTCTATCGCCCGGCGGTGGTTCCATTCCCACGTTCCAAGGTGCCGGTACATTTTCCATCACAAGTATAGCTTCCCGCATCTTTTCCACACTAGCATTCAAAGGAGGCATCTTAATCTCTTCCCATACTATTCTGCGACTTCTCTCGCCCTCCACGGTTATTTTGCCTTCGTCCACCGTATGTTTCTTTGCACATGATCTAGCCTCCGAATCTTATTATTGCAACTACGGTTGTAATAGTTCCTTTCTCGTTCAAATTCCTCTTGATCGTGGCTTCCCATGGCTACTATCTTCTGCTGTCCCTCATCAGCTTTCCTTGCTTGTTGTCCTTGCGAAGTGCTCGCCACTGTATTTATGAATTGAGGCAACAAGCTTGCACTCGCAGCATTCGAGCTTGTTTTCGCGACTGGATAAGAATTCATTTCATTCTGTCTTTCTTCTAAAGCGATATATTCTTCCTGTAACTTCCGCAGTTCTGCCATCGTGATTGTATTTTTGATTCT
The DNA here is from genome assembly GCA_023531295.1 of Papaver armeniacum. Taxonomy (NCBI): domain Eukaryota; kingdom Viridiplantae; phylum Streptophyta; class Magnoliopsida; order Ranunculales; family Papaveraceae; genus Papaver; species Papaver armeniacum. The sequence continues at coordinate 20,040 of JAJJWW010009340.1, read as the reverse complement.
AAAAATTTGAATGTATAACAAGTTAGTCGCAAAGAGAGCATTCACAAATGAGAGGATGAGATATCTTTCCTCAACCCGTCCCGCCATTTCGCTACACACATGGTTCTCCATCTTATTGTCAACTGCCTTAAGCTCTCTCATGCCAACCCTTTGTTTCAACCCAAATACATCTTCAATACCTCGGTCGCCAAGAGTCATTACTTATGTATGCTCCCGGGAATGTGGCTTGTAAATGGTTAAATGATGTGATTGTGTTCCTTGGCAGACCTTCAAACCATTTTAGTGCTTCACCTATTAGGCTTGATGCGAAATATTTGCATAGTATAGCATCATGATTCTCCCACCGTAACATACATCTCATATAAGCCTTGATATGTTGTACCGCATGTGTTTGTTCCATCAAAGATGTTGGTTAACGCAGTAGATTGCACTTAGGAGGTATTCCTCCCATCTGCACTTCTAGCGTGAAGGGATTCTTCGCGGCGTCTGCGATGGCTTCGTCTAACTGTCTCCTTCCTCCTTCCCTTCTACTATTCAAGAATCCTCTCATTTCACCAGTTCTCTTAAGATTTGTTCATTTGCCTCGGTAATTTGATTCTACCGGTCTTTTCAACTCTGCTTCTCTCCTTCTTCGCTCGTGCCTATTTTGACCTTCCCGCTCTCGTTATTTTCTCCTCTTCTTTCCCCGCGACGCTCTTCTTCGTTTCTTTCGTCAATTCGCACGCCGTTATATCGGTTGTTCTTTCTTCTTGGTGTCTCTCGCTCTCATCCGCACCCTCTCATATTCTTCATTAATATTCCTATTGGTAATGATTTTGTTCCCTTCTTCTTTCGCGGTTGTCATGGTTATTCTCGCTGGATTGCCTCTTCCATCTCTTGATTTTCCATTTCTTCTCTTATCCTTTCTCTCTCGCGAGCTAGCCGCGCTTGTTCAATGTAGTGTCTCTCAATGTCATCCTCAATCTCTCAGTTTCTTCTCGCTTATTCTCTCCGTGCAAGATTATTCTCCTTCAGCGGCTGGGTCATTCGGTTCTTGGAGTTGCATGTTTCCTTGATTTTCCCTATTCCGCTCATTTTGAAGATTTTCTGTGAGGAATGTAACGATCTTCTATTTCCCTCTTTCTCTCACCATGCTCCGTACTCGGATTTTGTGTTTCTTCCTGGTACTTTCTGTTGGTAAAACTCTCCTTCTTTCTTCCCTATTCGATCTTGAACTTGATCTCACGCTACTTCTAGATCTCCTATTTTGCAACCTCATATTTTCCATCCTCAATTCATGATTCTCCGTCTTTGTCAAGTTTGCTCGTTCCTCCGCCTCTAGCCGTCTCTCTTTGTGTATTGTTTGTCTCAATCTTTCTAATGTCGCGATTTCTTCGTTTTCTCCATTCATTCCTTGCTCTCCTTGTCCATTGTTCACCAGCGGGCCGTTGCTCTTCTTCTCTCGTCTTCGTAATCGCACCTCCAAGTATGTACACTTACTCTATCATAATCCACACTGCGTTTGCTACCGGGGAGATCGGTGGTTGGTTTTGATCTTCTCCATCGTTTCTCATATTCATCCTTGACGATTCTCCTGTTTCATTCCTCCTTTCTCCAGCAAGTCTCCCACTTCTTCTTACAATCGTTGGTTGCCCTTGTACATTTCTTCTTCTAGCCATTTCTCTTTTCCAATGAATTCTTGAGTATCTTCTCAAATCTTTTCTCTCGTTAATCCAAATTCCTTCCAATTTCTACGTCAATCTCTGCTCAACTCCCTGTTTCTAGCGCATATGTAGTAGCAGGTTTTCCCACACTACACCCCTTACTCGATTTTGCTTAATTAATCCATTGAAAGAAGTAAGATCAAGAATATTTATTGATTGAATCCATGAACGGTTTACACAGGAAAATAGAATTACACTTAGAAATTAAAACACTCCTCTACTTTCTCTCTCCTATTGACTTGCTTAACAATTCCCAAAAAGATCTCTCCTCTTACAGACTCATTTAGCCCTTTATATAGGGTAATACATAGTGGATGACAGCTAAGCTACCCCTTTATTTTCGGGAATGTCTCGCGAAGTGTCGCAGATGCACAAACATTCACTCTCGCGACACTTCTTATCCCTCGCCAGGTCTCACGTCTTCTTTATGTTTTGCCTGTCGTCATTCATTGCGTCGTTTATTTTAGCTCCTGCGACTCCTTCGCGATGCTGTCGTTTATTAATCCCGCGAACCTTGTTTGTTGCGATATTACGATCCTACATCTAACCTAGCCATTTCTTCCTAGCACCAACCCTGCTTCAACAACTTCTTACAATCACAGCAAGCCACCAGTCAACAACAAAGAGCAATTTATTCCTGCCTCATCTGTACTGCTTCCCTGTAATCCCAGCAACAAACCATATGCAAGTCCAATCCATCTCTGCTTAGCCACCTGCTTGCAACCAACAACAGCCTGCAATGCTTCAAACACCACCAGTGCCTGCTCCACTCTGTCAAGATTCAACCACCACAGCACCAGACTCCATTCCAGCCTTGCCTGCATATCACCATCAACAACTTGCTGCTTAGCTTTCACAACCCTTGAATCTCCTCAGGAAACCCTAATTACAGTTCTTCTCTGTATTCTTCTTGACATCAAAATTCACCATAAACATTAATAAATTTGAGTTTTGTTTCAAACCCATCTTCATTCTAACCATAACAACACCAGCTTATGGCAACAGTTCTATGCCGGCTTCAAACCATCTTCTCAGAATCCAACAGCAACCCAAAGTGGTTTCCATTTGAACAAGACCTTGCCATTAATCAACCACCATGGTTCTGTTCTTCAATTCACCATCTACAGGGAACCCAAGCTTCCTTAATCAAATCCTTCAAAACCCATGGATCATAACCACCAAAACACCCTTGTAAGCACATATTCATCTTCTATTACAGACCCTAATTTCCTTCTAGATCAAACTCGAGCTCATTTCCTTCTCGGCTAATATCAACACCAACAGAACCAAAGCCTCCCTTAATCTCTTCAATTTCTTCTTTTAATGGCTCAAGAATTCTTCCTTGATTTCTTCTTCATTTCGTGTCATGTAATAACAATGATTGACCGAGAGAAAGAGAACTCTCGATTTAGGGTTGTGTAGGCTCGTGGATATTGCCCCCTTGTGAGGTAGATAAGGGCCAACCTCAATGATACTTGGCTTGTCAGTTTTGCGGAACCGACTGCCTATTCACTTCCTTGCTGCGCATAACTTTCGCTGGCTCCAAGAATCGCTCGCCTATGAATTGACCTTCTAGCCCTTTACGCTCCAAATAAATGATTTCTCCTTCTTTTGCTCATAATGACTCCATTGTACCTGATTAGCTCAAAAGTATTCATAAGATACAGAATTCACAAGAAAAATGGCAAAGAAAGCGTAACTACTAGATAGTAAATTAGGTGTTTTAGACACCTATCAGATTCCCCCACACTTAGACTTTTCTAGTCCTCGAGCAAATCAAACAAAAACAATTCTAAAAATACATACAACTCCGTGTCATCGAGGCTACAGTCACTTTTAGCATAAATAACAAGCCTTTAAACCCCTAGGTGTCCCTAGTGGACGAGTTATAGTCTCGTGAGGGTTTACTAGAGATATACCCACAAAACCTATTTTTCCAACTTACTAGTTCTCCATAATGATAGCATCTAACGCGCTAAGAAGACATAGAAATTCTGCACACTAGTCATAAGAAGTTAGACACATAAATGAACACAATCTCATTCTTAAAAGTTGAGAGAGAAATAACCATCCCTTCTCGACAAAAATTCGGGTTCGGAGTGATCAAAAGTCTCGACTCTGCCTCATAAGAAAAGGTTTTATGAATTTGCTCTCAATAATAAACAGCTTTTTATGGGTCACACATGTGTCCAGGTAGGAATGAAGAGAGAATCCTGCGACACGTTGAATGGTAGGAAGGCAAAACCCTCCGAATTGTTTTGAAAACCCACATCTTTTATAATTTTGAAAACCCATTTTTCTGACGATCTCTTCGAAAGTAAATCAACCACTTAATGAAGGTGGGAATATGCTTACTTACCTCGTTATCCGTTCGGCGTGCAGCTAGCACCACTCTCACAGCATCCATAGAAACGTCTTCGGTCTTCTATCGGTGTCTTCATCTTCGTCTTCGGTCTTCAACTCTTGATGATAACTCTTGAACTTCGTAGAATCTCTACAATATGATTCTTTCCTCTAATTCCTTGTTGCTTGAAACTTCATTATAGATATTCCTTCTTTCCCTTGGCTTTATTGAAAGAATACAAAACTAAAAACAAACTTTACAAACCCAAATTTCTCTTCTTTTTTTTTCTTCTTATTTTTTTTATATAGAAATAAGAAATAAAACAAATACAAAATAAAAACAAAACAAAATAATAAAAACTATTAACAAACCTAAAAATTTTCTCTTGTTTTTTTTTTTTTTTTTCTAATTTTCTAATTTTTATTTATTTATTTACTTATTTTTTTTAAGACAAGAGAAAGTAAAATACAAATAAAATAAAAACGTAAGTACAAAGGCCATGGTGTAAGTACTTTACCGCTTGATTCTTCACAACTTATATGTCTTGATATCATAAACTTCTCGAACTCTCATCCTTGATAATTTTTACTCTTGTACAATAGTCTTCAACTTATAAAAATTCTCGCTCCTTGTTTTGTTGCTTTACTTAAATCAAAATCTGCTCAATTTTTTTGTACCGTTGCTTGTAAACCATGAACGTGTTCAACTTCCCTTCAAATTTGTGATGCTCCTCTTGTTGATGATGATGGTGTTTCTATGGACCTGTTGGTGTAGAGAGAGATAAGGTGGATGGTGCTAACTGCGAACAAGATTACAAGTGGTATGTAAGTTAGCAATTCGATGTCACCATCATGATTGATAAAAATAGCACTCAAGAGATCAAAATAGTGCTTCTATGGTGGGAGATTGGACAGCTCACCATTCTGCCCGGAATTTACGTACGGTGACACACACTCTAAAAGCACAAATTTAGACAGTACACAAAGAATTGAAGGTTGGTGCCTCACATTATGTAACATGGGTAGTCTCCACTATAAGGGATCACTACTCTAATACCGAATTCGATCCGCACCTTATTTGCCACCGGCATGGTTAAATCCAACTTTAACTCTCATACAAGTAAGAAACCCGATCATGTTCTCTCGTCATCTCTAAGTTCGACCACTATTATGAGATTCTCGATGTAATCTTAGCGACATGTATACTATGTGACTCTAAACTAACTACAAGTTGGAGTTTTCTTATTCACTAATGTACACAAAAGTTGAAAAATTTGAAAAATTTACAAAGCAAACCAATCCCCCACACTTAAACTTTACATTGTCCTCAATGTAATTGAATCGTCCAAAGAAAGTCAAGGTGGGAAATCCTAACGGAAAAGTGACAAAAAATCAGAAAAAATAAAAATAAAAAAAACATGACAAGAAAAGAAAATAAAAGACAAGAGATACAAAACCGATGGGTTGCCTCCCATTTAGCGCTTGGTTTAAAGTCGTCATCCCGACTATCTCCTTGCTTTCTATGACTCCTCCAGAGGGAGCACTTCCACAAGATTAACTCCTTCCACGACATCCGAAGAGAAGTTCTCATAATATGGTTTCAACCGTGCCCATTCACTTTAAGTTCATTTCTTGTAGCTAAACTACGAATTTCCACCGCACCATGAGAAAACACATTAGTCACAATAAAAGGTCCAATCCAACGTGACCTTAATTTACTCCGGAAATAATTGCAAACGAGAATTAAACAAAAGCACTTTCTGCCCAATGCAAAATTGTTTCTTTGTAATCATATTATCATGAAAAGCTTTCGTCTTTTCCTTGTAAATCCGTGAGCTTTCAAATGCATCATTGCGAATCTCCTCTAACTCTTGAAGTTGTAACTTTCTTTGCCTTCCAGCAGCATCCAACTCCATGTTGCATTGCTTAATAGCCCAAAACGCCTTATGCTCAATTTCAACGGGTAAGTGACAAGGTTTACCATAAACAAGCCTAAAAGGAGACATCCCAATAGGTGTTTTATATGCGGTTCTATACGCCCACAAAGCATCATTAAGTCGCGAACTCCAATCTTTCCTTGTTGGATTCACCGTCTTTTCAAGAATGGATTTCACCTCTCGGTTGGAAACTTCGGCTTGTACATTTGTTTGCGGATGGTAAGGTGTTGCAATCCTATGTGACACATTGTACTTCCTTAACAAGCTTTGCAAGAACCTGTTTTTGAAGTGTGAACCTCCATCGCTAATTATAGCCCTTGGAATGCCAAACCTTGCAAATATATTAGCTTGCACAAAATCTGAAACAACTTTAGAATCATTAGTTGGGGTGGCCTTAGCTTCCACCCATTTCGAGACATAATCCACAGCAAGCAAAATATAATAATTCCCACTAGAATTTACAAAAGGGCCCATAGAATCAATTCCCCATACATCAAAAACCTCAAAAAATTGAATAATAGTTTGCGACATTTGATTTCGAGCACCTAGATTGCCTGTTCTTTGGAACCTATCACATGTGATACAAAATGCATGTGCATCCTTAAACAAAGTTGGCCAAAAGAAACCACATTCTAGTACCTTGAGAGCGGTTCTCTTGCTCCCAAAGTGTCCTCCACAAGAATATGAGTGGCAAAAAGACAAGATAGAATTAAATTCAATTTCGGGAACACACCTACGTATTACTTGGTCACTACAATGTTTCCATAAGTATGGATCATCCCATATGTATTGGTTTCCTAACTTCTTAAGTTTTTCCCTCTCAAAGACGAGACAAGTTCCTTGGGATTTGTTTAGACACTAAGTAATTAACAATATCGACATACCATGGTTCTCCAAAGGCAATTGAGAATAGTTGCTCACCGGGAAACTTTCACGCAACGGGATAGTCTCCTTGTCCACAGCGAGACGGCTCAAGTGATCCGCAACGGTGTTCTCAATCCCTTTCTTGTCTTTGATTTCAATATCAAACTCTTGCAAGAGTAATATCCATCGTATGATCCTCGGTTTCGCCTCTTTCTTTGTAAGCAAGTATCTAAGTGCTGCATGATCAGAAAAGACAACAACTTTTGTACCAATTAGATAAGAGCGAAACTTTTCTAAAGCAAAAACAATGGCTAATAGCTCTTTTTCAGTGGTTGTGTAGTTTTGTTGGGCCTCATTTAACGTTCTAGAAGCATAATAAATGGCATGACGTATCTTCCCCATACGCTGCCCAAGCACCGCACCAACCGCAAAATCACTAGCATCATACATAAGCTCAAAGGGCTTACTCCAATCCGGTGGTTTAATGATAGTGATAGGGTGTAGAATACATCCTATTTACTATCTATTGTTTATGCTTTCTTTGCTATTTTTCTTGTAAATTATGTATTTTACGCTTGCTTTGAGTTTTATAGCTACTTTGGAGTCGCACGGAGGAAAAGAAGAAGAAATCACCCAATTTGAGACAAAAGGGCAAAAATGTCATTTTACAGACAATTGATATATGGAGCCCAGTTTAGGTTAAGGGGCAACCCAATTTGGAGGAGTACTAAAGCCAGGCCCAGTCAAGGTTAAAGGGGCAACTCTTATTTGAAGGAGTGCTACATAGTGATCAGCCAAGGTTAAGGGGTTTGCCATTTGGGTGACCCTTATCTCAAGTGCTGGGGTGTCTAAATCCTACCCTAAAACTATAACCTAATAAGTCTAATAAAGCAATTCTCTCAAATCATTTGCATCTGAAAGAAATAAAGAGAGAAAGTTGTAGCCGCCTGAGGCATTAATGGCAGAAACTGAGAAACAAATCGAGAAACGTTAAAGAAGATGAGACTCTCTACCGTTGATGGAACTGCAGTTGTTGAAGTGATGCAGTGAATGAAAGATGATTAAGAGAAGTGAATCGACGATGAATTAAAACTGAGATTTGTTGTTGAAGTTTGATGAGATGAGATTTGTGAATCGAGAGAAGAAAGATGGATTCTATTAGTCGATTGAAGAAATTGGTAGAGTTTGAAAGTGGGTTTGATTCCAATTTGACTCGGAGTAAGAAGCGAGGTCGAAATCGGCGGTAGTAGGGTTTGGTGGAAGCTCGACGAGGCGAGATGATGGAGATCGAAAAGAGGAGATAAAATCTGAGGGTTCTAAGATTAACTCAGATGGGATTGAGGCTTGATTTGAGCTTTCTGAGAAGAATAAAAGATGGGTTTTGACCTAAAGTTGATTTCTGTTGGACCGAGAGCTGATATGAAGAACACAGAGAAGAAGCTGAAACTGAGATGGGGTTTGTGTTGATTTATGTTGGACCGAGAGCTGATATGAAGAATAGGCCGAGAAGAGGAATGAGGGTGTTGGAGATGAAGGTGGTTCTGTTGAATCGGAGAAGACTCTCAGGGGATTAATGATGCTGCAATCGATTTAGGGAAAGAGGAGATTAAAATGGGTTTGTGTTGTTGTAAAGCCTGGGTTTGATTTGAATTAATGGAGTTGATTTGTCGATTGTCCTGAGTTGCTACTGTGATGGCTTGTTTGGAATCGGATGGGTTCTGTGACAGTAAAGGCAAGAGTCAAGATTGAGCTCCTGGAAGAATTGATGTTGGTGATCAATGAAGCTACAACAGATTGGAGCTGTATCAATTTGAAGCAGAGAAGAGATCGATGGTGCTGGTGGATCAATTAGAGTTCAAATGGAGGAGCTGAGCTAAGGAACCAGTGAAGATGGTGGGAAGATTATGAAGCAGAGCTGAAGGGTGTTATAAAATGGAGCTGTGTATGAATGATTGCAATGAATAGCCGGGAATGGAATTGCTTTAGATGTATGCTAGGAATGTTACAGGGATGGAGCTGAAGAGAGGCCTGATTTTGGCCGGGAAAACACCAGAAAACAGCCAAAACTATGTCCATTTCTCTGTTCTGGCGAGTCGACTCAGCGAGTCCGATGACCGATCCGTCCGTATGACTCAGTTGATTAAGACGATTCAGATCAGTCAGATGTCTAACTGACTCGGCTAACTCCCCTGCCTCTGACCCGATTGACTAACGGAGACCGTTATCCTGACCGTTATCTCTGACGGCATCGTAACAGAATATTCCTCCAGTGACCGGCAGAATTCTCAGGTGGCCGGCGGCGACTATTCCGTGGGATCAAGCCGGCCACAATACCGATTTTCCGTGAGCCAAAATTCCAGAATTTTCTCCCGGACTTCTCATGGGTGTGAAGACTTGGACTAGGAATTGGATGGAGAATTGGGCTCAAACTTGGAAAGAGAAGATGGAAGAGTTGAGAAAAGCTTGGATTTGGAAATTGAATTGCTAAAGGAAAAGGATTTTATTCCTTGGAAGAGTTGGAGAATATTGAAGCCTATAAATAGAGAAGTTTTCTACATCTTTTACACACCTCTCTACACACACAACAATTCTCTCTTCTTTATTCTTTGTGTGAACTCCTTAACATGAGTAGCTAATTTTATTATTGATTGAGGATGAATTCCTAGTTCTTAATATATGGTTTGAGTTTTGTTTCAATTCTATCTTGAAGTTTTTCACATGATTATCGTTTGTTTTTACTAATAGGAATGATCTTAAAGACATTCATGATTGATTGATAGATTGTTTAGGTGGCCAACTAAATTGATTTGTTAATTTGATCTAAAGCTAGTGAAATTTAGGGTATAAGTAATCGTTTCTTGACTATTTACATAAGTAGCAAACACGAGACCTTGCGGAGGGATTCCGTGGAGCAATTGTGTGTGAAAACAACGTTAGCAAGTAGACCTTGATCTAAGAGTCTAACTACTAATATTAACCTAATAAGTTCATAAATCTTAATGCGTTTATTTAAATTACATCTAGAGTGATCTACTACTAGGTGGTTTGGTAAATAGAATCCGATATTCGAGAACTTCCGTATCCTGGTGATACAAGGGATTTAGGGGTTTAGCACTGATCTAGTGCTTTACCTACGGTTGGTGATAATTTGTGACTAATAACAAGTAGAAAAGAACATAACTTGATTCATTGTTTCATAACGAAGAAGGATTCCTTGGTCTTGTCTCTCTTATTGCTTTCAACTTTATCTTTTTAATTTCTTTGTTTATTTTCTTTTGCTTTTACACCCCCTTTCGTGATGTTTTACAACTAGAATCTCTTGCTCCTCGTGGAACGAACTTGACTTCCATTATATTATTTTTTTAATTGAGTGGAAATATTAATTAATTTGATTGCACCTACGACACGCATCAAATTTTGGCGCCGCTTGGGGAGCAACGGACGATTTTAGTTGTTTTTATTTTTCTTTTTGCTTTATTCTTGCTTTGTTAGATTCTATATCGTATCTAACTTAGTTTCGAAAATCTTATTTCAGTACCGGTTTTCCATGTATGGTGGGCAAGAGCAAGCATATTACAACAATCAATACGGTTTTCAACCTCAACATTATGACAACTTCCAACCATCCTTAGGATACAATCAAAACCAATATTTTGGCTATGATCAATTTCCTACGAACCTTATGGATATTCTCATACATATCAACAACCTTATGACGGGTATGTAAGTGGACAATCACATGGATGGAAGGATAGTTATGCATCTAACAATTTGTTTTCTAGTAATGTGCAGACAGAGAATTTGGAATATACTCATCTTCATCGTGTTTTTCCTTCACTTTTTCCAAAAGAGGAGATACAGTCTAGAAACTCTATAAACGGTGGTAAGCGTGTGAACGTCGGGAAACTTGCACAGAAATTATACAAATTGGAGGATGATGGAGACTCGGAAGAGCTTGTCGCGAGAAATTAGTAGGACTATTCATATGGAACTTAAACGACGTCGGGATAAAGGTTATGAAACCGATGAAGATTCTTATTATGGTGAGTCCGAAAATGAAGATGATTGTGTTGAAAAGGACCAACTTTTTGGAGACTTTTGAAGACGCTAGTGTAGCTTACTCGAGCCTTGATCTTAATAATGATCAAGCACCTATTCAAAAGGTAGAGCTTGAGGAAGATGCAATTAGTGCTTGGAAAAAATTCCTTAGGGAAAGATATGAGTCCGCGAAAGTGTATGAGCGTTGCAACAATGAGGAAGTTATTCCAACTCCGGATCATAATAACGATCCTTCACCTATTCAAAAGGAGGAGATTGGGTGTGACTTACCTATTGTTATAAACGGTGTAACACCCGCACAAGAAGATCTTACAATCTATACCGACGAGAATCATTTTAGTGAATGGCCCGATTCCGATGATGAGAATGTTGAAGAGATGATACTAGAGGATGAAACCACATTGATTGATTTCGTGGAAGACCCAATTGAACTAGCCAATGATTTTAATGATGCCAAGACTTTGGTTAAGGTAGAATGGTTGCAAGGTTTAATAGAGGACCACGATATACGAGAGGTAAGTAATTCACTTGAATTTTTTAAGGATGAAGAGGATTCTATAATACAAGAAATTGTGCAAGGTTTGTCTAACCCTTTGCATATTGATTCTTCTCCTTTACCTCTTATTGGTTTGAATGTTTGTGCTTCGAAAGTATTTTTGGATGATTTTGTTTCTAGATATCCACCATTGGAAACACTTGATGCTAACACCATGCAGGTTTGCCAAGAGGAATACATGGAAGTTCCAAAATTCTATGTTCTTTATACACTTCCGAGTGTGGACGAGAATAAGTGTGGGGGAAATTTCTATCGGCGATAACATCACTATTGTTTTCTTGTGCTAATATTTGTATGGAGTTATTTTTTTCAAAAACAGGTATTATGGGTGGATCCTCAAATTTTCGATTGTTAGTATATGGGGAATGAATCTTACAAGAGCCAAGTCGGGCCGTCGACTTTAAAACAAGCGCTTAATGGGAGGCAACCCATCGGTTTTGTATTTCTTATCCTTTTGCTTTTTGGTTATTTCTTTTTCTTGTTTCTTATCATGTTAAAATTTCCCACCTTGACTTTACTAGGAAGATTCAATTACATTGAGGACAATGTAAGGTTTAAGTGTGGGGGAGTGGTTAAGCATGTATTTAAAAAAATTACAAAAAGAAATTTAAAAAAAAAAAAAAAAAAGTTTTACATAAAAACTTCAACTTTTAGAGATTTTAGAGTCACTAGCATACTTCTAGGTATGTTTACATAGAGATTTTGACCGACATAATTGAACTTGGAAATGTTAGAGAACTACATTCGGATTTCTTGCTTGTTTGAGTGTTAAATAATGGATTTAATCATGCCGGTGATGCGAATTTGGTGCAGGGAGAAGTGCATTATTAGAGTTGCTGATCAATCATTAGTGGAGACTACCCGTATTCATATCATGTGAGGCACCGACCCAGAAATTCTTCCATCTACTAAAGAGCTTCTTTTGAGTGTGTGTCACCGTACGTTAATTCGGTAGAATGGTGAGCTACCCAACCTCCCACCAATAGAAGCACTACTCTTTGATCTCTTGAGTGCTAATTTTGTCAATCATAAGGGTGACGTCTATAGATGAAAGCCTCCTTCTTGTAGTTCGATTTGCAGTTAGCACCATTCTCTCTCTCGACAACAACGAATCCATAGAAACACATTCATCATCAACAAGGAGCGACATCAAAATTTACAAGGAAAGTTGGAAAAGTTTAAGGTTTACAAGCAACGGAACGAGAAAAAGAGCAAATTTCAAATACAAGTAAAGCAACATACAAATGAGCGGATTTTACATATATGTTGAGGACTTACAATATAATGAGGTAATTCTATATCCAAGTATGAAGACTTATTCATGAAAGCAAAGAAAATAAAAAGGTGAGAATTTTTGAAGTTTATGATTTCGAGACGATACAAGTTGTGAAGAATCAAGCGGTAAAATACTTCTCCCACGGCCATGGTTTATTTTGTATTTAATTTCTCTTGTTAATTTGAAAAAAAAAAAAAAAAAAAATGAAAAGAAAAAAAAAAAAAAAAAAAAAGAGAAATATTTGTTTTATTTAATAAGCTGTGGGGAAGGAAAATCTATAAGGAAGTTTCAAGCGACAATGATTTAAGGTAAAAAAGTTACAAATTGTTAAGGATTTATGAAATTCGAGAGTTTATCACCAATAGTTGAAACCGAAGACGAAGACCAAGAAGATCAAGACGAGGAGCGGAAGACGTTTCTATTGGATGTCGTGAGAGTGGTGTTATCATAATTGGCGATCGGATGTGAAGGTGAGTAAGTAATCTCATCCTCGATAGTGGTTGATTTCCTTTCTTAGAGATCGTCGAAAAATGGTTTTTCAAAATACTAAAAGATGTGGGTTTTTAAAAATATTTCGGAAGTTTTCCTTCCCACCATTCAACGTGTCGCAGGATTTCATTCTTCATTCCTACACTGCACACATGTGAGACCCATAAAAGCCGTCTTTTTGAGTGCAATTATCATAAAATCCTTTTGGTGAGGCGAAGTCGAGGCGAAATGCTTATTGATCGTTTCTCAAACACGCAGTCTCTCATTATGGTGTGGTTATTTCTCACTCAACATTTAAGAACGAGAATATGTTCTTTAGTATTTCTAACTTCTTATTACTAGCATGCGAAACTCTATGTCCTCATAACTCTTTGGATGCTTGTGACGCTTGAACGCTTTGAAGTTGTGAGTTTTTAGTTTGATTTGCTCGAGGACTAGCAAAGTCTAAGTGTGGGGGAATTTGATAGGGTGTAGAATACATCCTATTTACTATCTATTGTTTATGCTTTCTTTGCTATTTTTCTTGTAAATTATGTATTTTACGCTTGCTTTGAGTTTTATAGCTACTTTGGAGTCGCACGGAGGAAAAGAAGAAGAAATCACCCAATTTGAGACAAAAGGGAAAAAAAGGTCATTTTACAGGCAATTGATATATGGAGCCCAGTTGAGGTTAAGGGGCAACCCAATTTGGAGGAGTACTAAAGCCAGGCCCAGTCAAGGTTAAAGGGGCAACTCTTATTTGAAGGAGTGCTACATAGTGATCAGCCAAGGTTAAGGGGTTTGCCATTTGGGTGACCCTTATCTCAAGTGTTTGGGGTGTCTAAATCCTACCCTAAAACTATAACCTAATAAGTCTAATAAAGCAATTCTCTCAAATCATTTGCATCCGAAAGAAATAAAGAGAAAAGTCAGAGCCACCGAGGCATTAATGGCGAAAATCGAAACAAATCGAGAAACGTTAAAGAAGATGAGACTCTCTACCGTTGATGGAACTATGTTGTTGAAGTGATGCGGTGAATGAAAGATGATTAAGAGAAGTGAATCGACGATGAATTAAAACGAGATTTGTTGTTGAAGTTTGATGAGATGAGATTTGTGAATCGAGAGAAGAAAGATGGATTCTATTAGTCGATTGAAGAAATTGGTAGAGTTTGAAAGTGGGTTTGATTCCAATTTGACTCAGGTAACAGAACGAGGTCGAAATCGACAAAGATGGGTTTGGTGGAAGCTCGACGGGGCGAGATGATGGAGATCGGAAAGAGGAGATAAAATCTGAGGGTTCTAAGATTAACTCAGATGGGATTGAGGCTTGATTTGAGCTTTCTGAGAAGAATAAAAGATGGGTTTTGACCTAAAGTTGATTTACTTTGGACCGAGAGCGATATGAAGAACACGAGAAAGAAGTCGAAACCGAGATGGGGTTTGTGTTGATTTCTGTTGGACCGAGAGCTGATATGAAGAATAGGCCGAGAAGAGGAATGAGGGTGTTGGAGATGAAGGTGGTTCTGTTGAATCGGAGAAGACTCTCAGGGGATTAATGATGCTGCAATCGATTTAGGGAAAGAGGAGATTAAAATGGGTTTGTGTTGTTGTAAAGCCTGGGTTTGATTTGAATTAATGGAGTTGATTTGTCGATTGTCCTGAGTTGCTACTGTGATGGCTTGTTTGGAATCGGATGGGTTCTGTGACAGTAAAGGCAAGAGTCAAGATTGAGCTCCTGGAAGAATTGATGTTGGTGATCAATGAAGCTACAACAGATTGGAGCTGTATCAATTTGAAGCAGAGAAGAGATCGATGGTGCTGGTGGATCAATTAGAGTTCAAATGGAGGAGCTGAGCTGAGGAACCAGTGAAGATGGTGGGAAGATTATGAAGTAGAGCTGAAGGGTGTTATAAAATGGAGCTATGTATGAATGATTGCAATGAATAGCTGGGAATGGAATTGCTTTAGATGTATGCTAGGAATGTTACAGGGATAGAGCTGAAGAGAGGCCTGACTTTGGCCGGGAAAACACCAGAAAACAGCCAAAACTCTGTCCAGTTCTCTGTTCTGGCGAGTCGACTCAGCGAGTCCGATGACCGATCCGTCCGTATGACTCAGTTGATTAAGACGATTCAGACCAGTCAGATGTCTAACTGACTCGGCTAACTCCCCTGCTTCTGACCCGATTGACTAACGGAGACCGTTATCCTGACCGTTATCTCTGACGGCATCGTAACAGAATATTCCTCCAGTGACCGGCAGAATTCTCAGGTGGCCGGCGACGACTATTCCGGCCGGATGCCGGCCACAATACCAGTTTTCCGGCGAGCCAAAAATTCCAGAATTTTCTGTGGACTTCTCTCATGGGTGTGAAGACTTGGACTAGGAATTGGATGGAGAATTGGGCTCAAACTTGGAAAGAGAAGATGGAAGAGTTGAGAAAAGCTTGGATTTGGAAATTGAATTGCTAAAGGAAAAGGATTCTATTCCTTGGAAGAGTTGGAGAATATTGAAGCCTATAAATAGAGAAGTTTTCTACATCTTTTACACACCTCTCTACACACACAACAATTCTCTCTTCTTTATTCTTTGTGTGAACTCCTTAACATGAGTAGCTAATTTTATTATTGATTGAGGATGAATTCCTAGTTCTTAATATATGGTTTGATTTTTGTTTCAATTCTATCTTGAAGTTTTTCACATGATTATCGTTTGTTTTTACTAATAGGAATGATCTTAAAGACATTCATGATTGATTGATAGATTGTTTAGGTGGCCAACTAAATTTATTTGTTAATTTGATCTAAAGCTAGTGAAAGTTAGGGGATAAGTAATCGTTTCTTGACTATTTACATAAGTAGCAAACACGAGACCTTGCGGAGGGATTCCGTGGAGCAATTGTGTGTGAAAACAACGTTAGCAAGTAGACCTTGATTTAAGAGTCTAACTACTAATATTAACCTAATAAGTTCATAAATCTTAATGCGTTTATTTAAATTACATCTAGAGTGATCTACTACTAGGTGGTTTGGTAAATAGAACTTAGTAGTCGAGAACTTCCAGTATCCGGTAATACAAGGGATTTAGGGTTTAAAGACCATCTAGCTGCTTTACCTACGGTTGGTGATAATTTGTGACTAATAACAAGTAGAAAAGAACATAACTTGATTCATTGTTTCGTAACGAAGAAGGATTCCTTGGTCTTGTCTCTCTTATTGCTTTCAACTTTATCTTTTAATTGCTTTGTTTATTTTCCTTTCGTGACAATTTTTACAACTAGAATCTCTTGCTCCTCGTGGGAACGAACTTGACTTCCATTATATTTTTTTTTTAATTGAGTGGAAATATTAATTAATTTGATTGCACCTACGAAACGCATCAGATAGGGGCTGAAATCAAAAGTTCTTTCAAACGATTGAATGCCGCCATACATTTCTCATCAAAGTTAAAAACCACATCTTTTTGCAATAAGTTACAAAGTGGTGATGCTATCTTGGAAAAATCCTTGATGAATCTACGATAGAAACCTCGCATGACCAAGAAAAGAACGTATTTCCCTCACCCGTCAGTGGGAGGGGTTAGAGCACGAATAAGGTCTATCTTAGATTTATCGACTTCCAAGCCTTTAGAAGATATTATATGGCCTAAAACTATGCCATGAGTTACCATGAAATGGCACTTCTCCCAATTTAGCACAAGATTTGTTTCAACACATCGTTCAAGGATTAGAGACAAATTGTTCAAGCAAAGGTCAAATGAATCACCAAAGACACTAAAGTCGTCCACGAACACTTCGATTATGTTTTCAACATATTCCGAAAAGATACTTACCATACACCTTTGAAAGGTAGCTGGAGCATTGCACAAGCCAAAAGGCATCCTTCTATAAGCAAAAGTAACGAAAGGACAAGTGAAAGTAGTTTTCTCTTGGTCCTCCGTGCTATCCAACGATTATAACCTGAATAGCCATCAAGGAAGCAATAGTAAGAATGTCCAGCTAAACGTTCAAGCATTTGATCAATAAAAGGCAATGGAAAGTGATCTTTTCTAGTAGTGGCATTCAATTTTCTATAATCAATACAAACCCTCCAACCTGGTTTGCACACGAGTTGGGACAAGTTCATTCTTATCATTCTCCACCACCGTCACACCCGATTTCTTTGGTACTACTTGTACCGGGCTTACCCACTTTGCTATCGGATATGGGGTAGATAACACCCACGTCCAAAAGCTTGAGTATCTCCTTTTTCACAACTTCCATCATGGGAGGATTCAAACGACGTTGCGCTTCCCTTGTAGGCTTTGTATCATCCTCCACACGGATCTTGTGCATACAAACGGCAGGGCTTATACCCTTGATATCGGCGATTGTCCATCCTATGGCCGTCTTGTACTTCCTTAGCACCCTTAGAAGTTTTTGCTCATGTAATTCATTAAGCTCGTTAAAAACAATCACGGTAAGTCTTCATTGTCACCCAAGTACAATTACTTTAAGTGACTTGGAAGAGGTTTCAATTCTAAACTTGGAGATTTAACAATAGATGGCACAAGTTTTTCATTATTGCAAGGTAAAGAAGCATATGAAATATTCTTAATTGCTGATTTTTCCTGTAATGAGTCAAGAGAACCAATGGTTTCTTTAATCTCATCACTATATGCATAACCATCGTCAATAGGTGTAGTGAGCACGGTTTCCAAAGTATCAACACCATTCAACTCAAACATTTGTTGCGCCAATTTGTCCATCACATCAATGGAGAAACAAGAGTGGACATCACTAGGATATCTCATCGCCTCAAAATGTTGAAACGTATTATTTCTCCATCAAACTCCATAGTTAGCGTTCCCTTTGTCAACATCAATAATGGTTTTCTCCGTTTTCATGAAGGGACGCCTGAAGTAGTAATGGAAGAGACGAGTCCAGTGAACCTTCATCCATCTCTAACATGCAAAAGTCAGCTGGAAATACAAGTTGATTAACCCGCACAAGAACATCCTCAACAATACCCATTGGGTAGACATTAAACGATCGGCTAATTGCAACACAATTTCGGACTTTTAAGAGGACCAAGATCAAGTGAATTATACATAGATCGGCATAACATTAACGGATGCACCTAAGTACAACATAGCTTTATTAAATGTGGTGTTACCAATTGTGACGGGAATGTCAAAGCTTCGGGGGTCCTTGCACTTAAGTGGGAGTTTGTGTTGTAAGATTGCCGAAGCATTCTCCCCCCACACTAAGCACTTCATTACCTTTGAGCCTTTGTTTATTGGTACACAAGTCCTTCAACACCTTTGCATACTTTGGAACTTGCTTGATAGCATCTATGAGTGGTATGTTCACATGGATCTTCTTGAGAATATCTAAAATCTCCTTTTCTAGTTTTGCCTTCTTGGAATTTGCAAATCTGCGAGGAAAGGTAAAGGAGGAACATAAGTAGAAAACTGGATTTTTAGAGTTAGAAATAGGTACCTCAGAAGTTTGGGGAGAATCCTCGATTTTCTCCTCCAAAACAGGTTCCTTTGGTGTTTCCACCTTGCCCGAATCAGAAACCTCGGGTTGCACAAGTTGTGTACCACTTCTCAACGTAATTGCATTGACACCCTCTTTTGGGTTGATAGGTTGAGAAGGAGTTTCCACCATTTTGTGCCTTCAATTGATTCAACTCAATAGCCATAGAACCAACTTGAGTTTGCAAATCCTTAACCGTACTCTCCGTTCTTTGCATAAAAGATTTCAGCAACTCCTCCATATTGGACCCCATATTTTGAGGTTGTTGTTGTTGTTGAAATTGTTGTCTCGGCTGGAATTGTTGTTGTTGAGGTTGAAATCCACTCGGGTTGTTGAAACTAGATTGTTGAATCGCTCCTTGCTTATTGGCATAGCTAAAATTGGGGTGATCTCTCCATCCAGGATTGTAAGTGTTGGAGTAGGGATCATACCGTCTTTGTTGATTTGGAAAGATCGCATTAGCTTGCTCGTCTTCATAAGATTGAGAGGAACTTGGTATAACCGCGGATGCAACTTGTTGAAGCATTACGTTCATGTTACCCATTTGTTGATGAAGTTCCTCAACCTCGCTCACCTCATTCACCCTCCTAAGAATCACATCCGAACCACACCAAGAATTGTTGTGAGTTCGCCGCCATGTTTTCAATCAACTCTCTAGCTTGTGCCACCGTCTTGTTCACTAGTGCACCACCACCGGCAGCATCAAGAAGATTCCTATCACTTGATTGGAGTCCTTCATAGAAGTATTTGATGATCATAGCGTCACTGAATTGGTGGTGAGGACAGCTTCCAACCAATCTCTTGTATCGTTCCCAACATTCATATAAGGATTCTCCCACATTTTGCTTCATCCCACAAATCTCCTTGCGAATTTGAGTAGCCTTTGATGCAGGAAAATATCTCTCTAGAAAGAGTTTCTTCAGCCCATTCCATGTTGTGACACTTCCGGTAAAATAGTATAACTAATCCTTAAGACTATCCATCAAAGAGAAACGGAAACTTTCAACATTGCACCATCCGCCGCAACATCCGCCGGAAGCATGGCCGTGACAATGATGTGGTAGTCCATAAGATGTTTTTTGGGTCTTCATTCACCATGCCATGGAATTTTGGTAATTCTCTAAGCAACCTTAGCTTTATCTCAAAAGTAGAGTTCGTTTGAATACACCCCGTTGTGTATCAAGCCTATGAGAAGCTAACTCCTTGAGTGAACGATTTGCATCACCCATTGCTTCTTCTTTTTCTTCAAAAGGTGGTTCTTGTTCACCCGGAACCTCTTGTTCTAAAACCGCTTCTCCTTGTTGGAAAGTCTC